>JBBPKI010000097.1:0-44716 GCA_038089155.1 Nevesoporus exiguus
GGAGATTTCCTGGGGTTATTACTATCAGGGGAACGAGCGCGCTTGCGTGTTGCCGTTGTCGAAATACCGCGCGTCAGGGGGGGTGCGCCTGGAGAAAGTAAGGGAATAGAGGAGACAGATGCAGGTGCATGCTTACTAGAATTTACAGAAGAGTCACGATCTACGGCAGCCGTTGAGGCTCGTGTCGCCGGTCTCCTGCGCGTCGTGGACATCACGGTCTCTGCGAGGCTGGACGACGTCGTCAACGGAGGGACAGAGGGTGAAGGTCCTTGTGCAAAGAAGTCTGTCAACTTTTTGCTCTTGATAGAGTTTTTTGCAGGCATCTTTTTTTGCTAGAGTCTGCCTCGAGGCGGTCGACAATGAGCTTACTCGCGACACGCTCCTGTCCAAGGACCCGGACGCAGTCGCGTGACGTGACAACACGTAACTTGCTCGAGGTGACCTTTAATGCTGTGTTGTTTTATTTGGAACAGTTGGCATTTCATTTAAATTATCTAGAATGGACTACGGTATCCGTATGCAAAATGTAACGAACTGATGTAGGAAATGCAGATGAGTCCCTCGATGATGTTGTGGAGAGTGCGTGAAAACAACAGACTACCGTAACCAGGTGCGAAAAAAAGCCTCTAGAATGCAGTGGGTTCGTGTTCATCAATTGTTGGATGTCTACTATGTGATGCTGTCTGTGGGTGAAGCGGTGAAGGAGGGTGAGAATGTCGAGGCGACGATGCACTCGTTGATGAATATTGCGATCGTGAAGGTGTGCGAGAGTGCGATGCAGCAGATGGTTGCAACGACCATCTCCGTGGTAGGAGTGAACCAAGTGTCGTAGAGCCCGACTCCTCAGAGTAAGCGCTGTGTTCTTCCGTGAGAATGTCCGAGGGGCTGTCTGGATACGGTTGGTTCATATTCGGATCTAGCGGAACGTTCCTCTCTGGAGTCGGATTTCTGGGCCGTCCTGGCATGTCTTCTTCCTCTCCCTTCTCCAGGGTCGATACATCGGAAAGTGGGGCCTTACGTCGTCGAAATCCTACACGAACCCTTATCAGGTTGACAAGGGTGTTGATAAACATGACGATAATGGCGATGGAGATGATGACAGCGATGACAATGCCAATTGCGACGCGGGGGATGGCAGCGACATTGAGGGTTTGCATAAAGGCGATCAGTAACCCCGTGCATACGACACGAGTAAGCGCCAAGTATGTTGCGAGGATATCAGCTCCCTTCGTTTTGTGTGGTCTAAGGAATAGCAGGCAGGCGAAGAGCGCACACTCAACGACCAGGATAGCTATGACTTGCACCTCTCCGTTCTTCTGGGCGAAGGCAGTGAACACAGCTTTCACAAAAACGCTGGCAAGAAACAATGTGCCTGTGAAGTACCTCTCCGGACGGTATAGGGCAAATAGAGGGCCATATGCGGTGATAGGTTTGGGCCGTGTGTACAATGCATGCGGTGTGGCACGGACTGCGAGGCGAATGACGTGGAAGATGGAAAAAGAAAGAACGCAGAGGAAACCTAGAAAGAGCACAACAGACAGTAAGATCGATAGCCAAGAGTCTTTCAGCGTCCACTGATACATCGCGAAGATGCTGACAGGAGTGATGACAACAGAGCACTGTTGCAGGCGCGTCAGCAGATATTTCTACATCACAAGGCACACTCTACACTCACCACACGCAATAGCCACGCGAATGCGAACGCCGGATATGGTTCTCTTTGGCGCGGGAAGTCGGGGGATTTGGCCCACCGACTGGCAAGTACCACGACACCGTAGCCTAGCGCGAGCATCGCCGTCAGGATTGCTAAAAGCACCAATACCACGAGAAATATAGTCATGAATGCGTTGGCCGTGGCGATTCCCACATACTCGGCATAAATAGGAATACCGGCCTGAAGTACATTACCGGAAGTCGCAGTAACAAGTTGGACAGTTCTGGCGTTATCCAGCTCTCGCGCGTTAGTAACAACGGTCGGCAACACGAGTCCTCGTTTCGTGAGACCCCTCAGTGCCAGCCACGTCTCCATGGCAAGGTTGGTCGCTTGATGTCCCGAGGGAGATGAAGCCACAGCATTATAAGGGCTTAGTTCCCTATTTACTAGGGCGACTGCTGAGCCGGACGTGGCATCCGCCATGTTGCCTCCGGTGAGATGGCGCATGTTGTTGATCGAAAGCTGGATTGGTGAAGTCGCCGAAGCGGGAAACAGACCCAATGCCCACGAGAGGTTGGTTGCAAAAGCAATATAGACCGATGAATAATTGAGATCTAGAAGAGCTGTCGAAGCTGCCCATTGGAAGAGGTAGAGTAGGTCGAACAAACGACATGGTGCCAGAGTATCAGGTGAACCCGAATGCCAGACGGCGGAAAGAAGCGCAAGAAGCGCAAGGGCACCTGTGGCCCACTCCACTGCGACCTGACGAGTTGACCAACCATTAGACAAGGTGGCCTGAACGCAAGCTTTCAACTCTCCAGTAGTGACATCAGTCAGCGTCAGTTGTACATAACTATCAATTGATGCTGAGAAGCGACGCTAGAGAAGTTCGTCACTGAACTCACGCCTCGAGGTCTGGTATCTGGAAGGCTATGCCTGGAATCTTGTCACTTACGCCGAGAGAGGACGGTAGAGGAATGGAATCTGATCCAGTGAAGTTGTAGGTTGGTAGCGGGCATAATGCACCATGGAACAAGGAGCACAGGTCGAGTGTGAAGTTGACCGGGTGCATTCCATAGACATTCAGCAGGATGTTAGCGGACACGCTGACGTTAGGTTCCTGTCGAGGCAGACAATATAGGACTGAAACCAATGAAAGATTGGCTGGTAAACTCACGACGCTCGCTGCGGAAACGTTAAACCAAATGGATGAATTCTTCTGAAAGTAAGCGACGTCGAATTGTTGAATAAGGAGAGCATCGGGTTCTGAGCAGTAAGTAACAGACGAAGTGACTGGGTGAGGGATACAAGAGTTAATTTATGAAAAGGGTTTCATGTTGACGAATTAGGACTCACAAAGTGAGTCATCCCTAGCAGAAACCTGGATGGCGAGGATGAGAAATAATAGGGGAGCAAGACGTCGCATCCAGGCGACGGGCATGTGGGTCGAAGAGTGTCAAGGGTGGAGATGGACCAGCAATCACGGAGATGTTAGATCTCCACTGCTAAGATGATATAACAAAAGTTCGTTTAGCTACGTGTTGTAACCGTACTTGTTTCCATTATACTCACAGCTATTGTTGTCGAAACGGTGGCAACGGAGTCCGGACGTTTTGTTTTCTGGTCAAACAACGATTTCCTCGGCCGGTTGCTTGCAAATCCAGGGCGTTGAGAGGGCTAAGTTCCAGGGGTAGGAACGTTGACTCGGAGGGGCCTTGCGAGGCACCTTGACATTTTTATGTATTGCGGAATCGTCGGCATGCACGTATGATGCCACTCGGAGTCGCTCGATTTGCTCAGCTTGCCGAAGCCTTGCCGCACTGGCATGGAAGAAGCGGCTGTGCTGTTCCTTTTGCTATTAATGGCACTGCTCCAAGTTCAGACCTTCGCCGCCATCCGAGTAAATGTACATATTATGAGCACCGTCCTTCATGCAGCACGACTTCTCTATTACGATCTTCCCACGTAAACGAACATCCAAGACTGCTTGGTATATCAGGTATGCACATGGTCATAGTTTCCACCTTGGCTCGCACCCCACCAACTGGAGGAAACATGGGAAGTCTGCCGCGCCTTGCACAGCAAAGGAAAAGATACTCGGAGCTCCATCGCTTGGGTTTCTCCATCAAGAGTTGCTCCAACTCTTAGCTTAGACACACGCACTAGTCGGTGCAACTCACCAGCTCCAATGATGTAAAGTGCGGACACGACAAGGCCAGTGGGTCCACTGTCGTGCATGTAGTGCTCACTTCCTACCGTTAGCTCCCTGCGCTTCATTTCAATCCTACACATTACGGAAGCCAGAAGCGCGCAGTCCAGGACGTCAGTTCGTGATGAGGATACACCGGAGAAGTTGCGGAACGCGGACGCCTGGGGCAAAGTGTGGAACAAACTTCGCCTGGGAGAGTCGGAGATAGCTAGCACTGGCAGACAATCCAGCCGACGAAGTGGACACGCCAGATGACCCCAAAAACATGCCAAAAGAGTCCAGAAGGCGAGACGGACGAGCACAACAACGAAACCAGCCTGCCAAGTCGTGATAACGTGCCAGGACACCATGCAGATGAGGTGGGGACAATCGAGAAGCACGGGCGAGTAAGAATATCAATACCGGAGCAGGTTGTCCCATACCCGTGCTATTGCCTAAATATGACCGCGAAAGTGGACTAGCTCGTTGGTTTGAAGTACTAGTGTATCTCGGCCATAGAAGGTCGTGAGTGAGCATCTACATGGGGACCATAGAAGGTAAAAGTCCTGAGGTTCAGAGTTGGATCATCTGGAACAGATGACAGTCACAACGTCCCATTCATCATGCAGGACAGTATCACTTCTTGCCACTT
Source organism: Nevesoporus exiguus (assembly GCA_038089155.1). Classification (NCBI taxonomy): domain Eukaryota; kingdom Fungi; phylum Basidiomycota; class Agaricomycetes; order Boletales; family Boletaceae; genus Nevesoporus; species Nevesoporus exiguus. Next base: position 4,495 of record JBBPKI010000097.1, read on the forward strand.
CGGTGATCGCAATTTCGATATCATGCTTCTCGTAAGATTTTCCGTCACCGACGCTCGGAGCTTCGTGACCACAATGGGGTTATTCAGCAGCACCTACGTTGCTTCCTGGGCCTGAGTGTCCATGCAAGAGGGTGAGCCACCATAGTGCAGTGCAAGGACTGGGGAAAATCTACCAGTGGTGTAAATTGTTGTATTTTAGGGACGGGGATAATGAGATCTCGCCTACTTTCAGGTTCACGTGTACAGCATCGTGACTCGTGGAAATCTACCACGAGGGATGACGAGTTCTGATTGTGGAACCGACTCCAAAAGTTCGTTGGTCATGGCATGCTCAGCCAGGTGTGACACTAGCAACGTGATCGGTTAAATCCGTCATCTCGGCGAGTACACCGTCTTACACCACTCACACCTCGTAAAGATGGACTTGCGTAGACACGGTTCAAACTGGATGCATACCCCAACTACGTCAGCTATGCCCCAGAATGTGCGAGCTAGGAGATCCATAGCATCTCATCGGATCGAATGGACTGTTGCAACGACACTCAGTCAGCTTCCTTATCGTCACGTCCCTTCTCGCGAAATCATGCGGAGATGTGAATGCTGACAGTGATGAGGTCCATTATAACTAGGTAAATTGATACACGACGGTTATCGATAGGTACATCGATTGTCCCTAAAGCAAAGCTCACAATTCAAGGTATTGCCCGGAACCTCCAGTAGGTGGTGAAGCGGTCGAGCGGCCGGACCAAGGCCGTCCTCCATTGCACTCTGCCTCCCACTTCACAAGGGCATTCTCGTCCCATACCTTGCTGGACGTATCCCCAGATTCCTTCAGGAATATCTCCCCCCGGGACGTCAGAGGCAGATAATCATTATGCACGGGATGCCTTGAAAGCATATCGGCAACATTTAGATCGATTTCGAAGTCAGAACTCACACATAGTGGGGATTGTATCTGTATCCATCAGAATAACCGAGCTCTTTCATGAACCGTGTAGGGGCATTGCGCATCGCCATTGGGACAGAGGCGGTTACATCCATTTTTGCTGCTACCTCGGCTGAGTTATACGCTTCGTATGCGCGTGTGCTCTTGGGAGCTTCAGAAAGATAGGCAATAAGATGGGCCAAGTTAATGCGACATTCTGGCATTCCAATTTGTTGACAAGCGTGCAAAGTTGCGATTGCCTAAGGGGCGTAAGCCAACCATGAGCAAATATGCGATAGTTCCGTATAACGACTCGCCAATGGTAATGCGTGGTTATCCACGAGTCCGATATCCTCGCTCGCACAGACAACCATCCTTCGGGCAATGTACAAGGGATCTTCCCCAGCATTCAGCATACGTGCTAGCCAATACATAGCCGCGTTCCCCTGGCTGCCGCGCACAGACTTGTGAAGAGCAGAAATCATGTCGTAATGGCTTTCGCCTGTCCGGTCGTACGAACAGGACACCGACTGTCGCAATGAAGCAAGAAGCTCTTCCTCTTGGATGTTGGTCTTCAATGCGAAGACAAGCTCCAGTAGAGAAATTGCTGTTCGCGCATCCCCCGCAGATAAAGAGATGAGAGATGCAACGATGCGAGGTGTCAATGGAGGGTACAATGGATGTGGACCCTCAACACTACTCGATGCTGCTGATCCCTGCGTTACGGAGAGCTGGTCGGAATCTTGGGAGCTAGTTGGCTGTTGCAAAGTGTCACTCGTGCAGGAGACACGTTTCACCGCACGCGAAACAATGTCGCGCATGTCCTCGTCTGAGAGGCGTTCTAGCGTAAAGACACTAAATAGGAGTCAGATGTTGTAAAGAGACAGTTGATCTCACGGACCGACAACGACTCATGAGAGCCCCGGTCAACTTGAACGACGGGTTCTCTGTCGTGGCACCTACCATCTAGACAAGTGCGAGTAACTATCGCGCGGCGTTAAAGTGCAGAAACAGGTAAATCACCTGGATTTGGCCTCTCTCAAGATATGGTAGAAAGATATCCTAGAGTTAGATGAGATCAAGTGCATCGCGAAAGACGAGAGACAAACTTGTTGAGATTTATTGAAGCGGTGAATCTCATCTAAGAATAGGAGGGTCTTCCTGCTAAAGATGTGACTGATAGGACATCCTGAATGATTCATCCCATACCTTCCCGTCAACGCCAGAGATCCCTTTGCTTCTTCAAAGACACTACGAATGTCATTGATTCCTGAGGAGGTGGCGCTCATCTCTTTGAAAATGCAGTCCGTTCCTCTAGCCAAGAGTCTCGAAAGAGTCGTCTTCCCACAACTATGGTATCTTGATATTAGTGTGTACCTTGCTGGGTGAGTGCACCACACACCCCGGAGGGCCCCAAAATATGATTCCACCCAGGTTGCCAGATCCAAGTAGGTTCCTCAACAATGAATGCGGTCCGGTCAAATGCTTTTGTCCAACAAATTCATCAAGACTCTGTGGGCGAAGCCTTTCTGCCAAGGGTATACTAGCTGCATCAAGAACTCGCTCGGTGATAGGTTTGTCACTGCCGGGCATTGGGTACGAGGATGAGACTTCGACCTTCCGCTTCTTCTTGGACGGTCCCTCGCCTACCTGGGTGGTGTTGGCTAATGTGCGAGGAGGTCCCGAGTTACTTTGAGAGAAGATTGGAGCTAGTTTGCGTTGTGATTCCTCTTTCGCCAGTAGCTGGCGTCCGGTGCTCAACTTGTATTCTGAGCATCCACTATCTAGATGGTAGTTAATATCCCGCTCAAGAACGGAGCATGAGCATGCGGGGCTGTGGAGCTCCAACATTGGAACAAGACTACAGTAAGAGATGCTTTGACGAACCAGATTACTGAGTCTGGTCAGACTTACAACGACCAACATATATAGTCCAACAACATACATACCAGGATGCATACGACAGCTGGATAGAATTCAGCCGCGCAATACTGCAGAGCTGAACGTCGCGAGCCAAAGGAAAGACCAGCCGGGAGGGTGTAGGTTCAAATCGAGTCAAAGTAAGTGGCACCAGTGGCCAAGGGTCCGAATTTTCGAGACACCGCTAACTACTTACGTAATGGCTCTCAGGTGATCTGGATTGGCGCAGAGTATTCCAGGGCCAAACAGTAATGTTCAAGAGGACATATAGCAAGTATATATCCAACTTTCTATACCTGGTATCGAAGTAACGGCCCATAACTTCACATGTCACGACCCAGCGTTCCAATTATCCTTCCTGCTATATTGATTCTATCGCGAATGTGAGCATGGGAAGCCTGCCGCGCGTCGGGACGTACCTTGGAGGAGATTATTGAGTTTGTTCACGCGGGAAGACACGCTAAGGTCAATGCTTTTGTCGCCAAAATCTACGACGATCCCGCCCATAAGCGACGGGTTAACCTGGAGGACGATGAGTAAAGGCCGCGCCAGACAATGCTGGGACACAAACCTTGTTGACCACTTTTATGGATTTGGCGTGTTGTGCGGCTTGGGACTGCTTGAGAGTTGACTCAAGCTTGGCGGCGACATCCTTTGGGAGAGGAGCGGCTGAAGTGACAATGACCTCTAGCTCTCCCTTATACTTTGCAACCAGCTCGTTGAAGCCTTCGATAACGCCATGTGTCTCGTTCAATCTGCCATTCTCTGAGAGCACAGCAAAGAGGTTTTTGGTGACGTCGGAGACAGGCTCCTTCTTTGGGCCCTCTGCCTTTGCATAGAGCGAGGAAAGACCAGCGGCGCGCTCCTTTGCTGAAAGGGTCGGATTAGCGACGAATGCGTTCAGCTCGGGGGTCTCGGCAATGGATTTCGAGATGACGTTGAGCTCGGTCTGCACTTTTGAGAGCACCTGGGGCGACTTGGCGAGGGCTGCAGAGTATAGGGCATTAGAATACTTGAGAGCAATGGAGGAGGCCGCCCGCCGGCCGTGTGCAGACGCGACGATGGGGACACGGAGGGCTGAGGACAACATGGCACGGAGGACGACTCGGACTGGCAGCGACAAGAGCGACCGTCGGAGTTTGAATTCTGGGTATGAGGCCGGCTCTTCCCGGAGAGAGAGAGAGTACTAATATGGAATATAATTCCCACGTTGTGGATGTAGGGTCGCTTTTGTATTTTTTACTCATTCGTCATATCATGCCAGCCGTAGCCGTCAACGTGGCCGCCAGTCCGTCCGCCACCGAGCCTCGTCCATACTCTGTTCTCGTTACGGGCTTTGGTGTGAGTCCCCCTTACCCAGTAATTTCTTTGGTCGTTTCATCCACCTTGCCTGTACCTAACCTCCACGGGTCCAGCCATTTGCGCGCTATGCTGTCAATCCTTCCTGGCTGGCCGTCGAGCCCCTCCACGACACCGTCATACGCGTCGAGATTCCAGCTGATCCAGTGGCCCAAGACGACCCGCTAGTCTCAGACGGCCCGCGACACGCACCCCCGTCCGTTCCCAGCTCCGATCAGACCACCACCCTCCGGGAGATTCGCATAACAACGATCAATGTCCCCGTCGCATACGAGGACGTGCTGTCCATTGTGCCTGGGTTCCACTCCCGTCCCCCTGTCCTCCCCCCAGTACAAGTCGCCTTCCCCTCTCCCCCAAGTGGCTATGACCTCGTTCTTCACGTGGGAGTCGCCGGTCGGGGACCACTGAGGATCGAGAGAGTTGGTCACAAGTTCGGTTATAACATGAAGGACGCAAAGGGGTGTCACGCACCAATCGTCCGTGTTAGCCGTGAAGAGGCGAGTAGGGGCCCTTCTAAGCCTTCGCCGGAGGAGCGGTTAGAAAGGGCACGCTTAGGATATGACATCGACAGTCCTATCGACGGCGCTGAGCCCCCAAAACGTGGGTTTGGAAAGGGATATGAACCGTTCCCAGAAGAGATTTATACCGACGTTGACGTCGAAAAACTTGTGAATCATCTTAAAAAATGCGGCGTCGAGGTGAGCATATCGACCTCGTCTGCCACATTACTTTGTGAATAGCTGATCCGTGTGCTTCCCCCCTTTTCACTCTTTGCAGCAAGTATATTCTTCCCTAGATGCCGGTCATTATCTGTGCGACTTTATCTACTATTGCTCCTTGGCGGAGAGTAGACGCTCAGTCCCAAAAAACGATAAACCGACGACGAAAGTGCTTTTCATTCATTGTCCTCCCCCAGATCAACCTCTCAGCACAGAAGAAGTCACAGAAGCGATTAAGAAGTCCATTATCTGGCTATGCACTGCTCCCACTTCGTGATGCTTGGATTTCACCGGTTCACCCTTCACAGTTACGATACCACCTTTTTTTCTGGGATATGAGGGTCTTGGGGCAGTGGGATGTGTATACGCGCCCCCTTGTATTAATTCGTGTCCAACGTTGGGTCTGTGTGTAACCAGGGTGTTCTTTTTTGGCAAATATGAAGCGGTCGGCGACTTCGGCCGTCGCAAGTTGGACAACTTGATCAAACGTGCCCGCACACCTTTCTTAAGCTCCCTGGTCACCAGCCGACGGGAGACCAGCATAAAAGGACACCGCGGAATGATTTCCCCCTAGGATCAGTCGGACCTCTATTAGACCATGGCTACTAACATCACCTTCCACGAGGGTATGCACATTCGCCCCAGATCTAGACTTGACACTCAGAAGATCGATTGATTCCCGTCAGGTTCTGTCCACGCTGCCGAGCGATTCGAGCAGCTCAAACAAAGAGGCGCCACGATCTGGTTCACCGGCCTGAGCGGGAGCGGAAAGGTCGGTGCAGCTTCATCGCAGTCTTCTCAAAGCCTCACCTCGATCCAATCCGTGGTTCTGATCGTGCAGTCTACCATCGCCTGTGCTCTCGAACAACACCTTTTACACGAACACAAATTCTCCTACCGTCTCGACGGAGACAACATTCGCTTCGGATTAAACAGGGATCTCGGCTTTGACGAGAAATCCCGAGTCGAAAACATCAGGCGAATCGGGGAGGTGCGACAAAAAAAAAGGGCAATAGACTTATCTAACCTGATAAACGGCATGTTTTCACAAGGTCTCAAAGTTGTTCGCAGACTCAGGTTGCATTGCGATCACTGCTTTCATATCTCCTTACCGCGTGGACCGACAAGTAGCTCGCGAACTCCACCAAAAGGCTAATCTGTCTTTCGTCGAGGTCTTCATCGATGCTCCTCTCTCTGTTGTGGAACAGCGTGACCCTAAAGGGTTGTACAAGAAAGCTCGTGCGGGAGAAATCAAAGGCGAGCCAATTTTCCGTTGGTCCACAACGAGGCTCACCTGCAAATATCAGATTTCACAGGAATATCCGCACCATACGAAGTGCCAGAGCACCCTGAAATCCATATCAGAACCGATCAATGCGACGTGAGGGAGGCTGTAGAAGTTATTGCGAAATACCTTAGCACGCAAAACTATATCTAAGGTCGCCATAGATAATTCGGATAGATGTCAGAGCACAGCTCACTAGGGAATTGCAAGGAACAGGAATGAAGTCCATGAATACCAGTAGATGACTAGCATGCCGACGTGTGTAGTACGAAAGCGGTATCTTTTCAAATGGGCTCCGCGGGTAGAGTACGCTTTGTCTGCAAACGGACATTGCTGTCTGCGTTACCAATGGCATTAAATGGAGCTTGCTCTGTTGGCGTTTCCTCCTGCTCCTCCGCTATTGCATCGCCACCTGACTGCTCCAGCATGTTCGTGAAACCGACCTCAATGACGGAAAACCACCGCGTGAGATCATCTACGGTCCGGGCAAGATAAGAATTCGTGACATCTTGTGATCCCGTGAGAGATACAAAATCGAGCGGCTGAATTGGGGGTCCTAGCGTAGACTCTAGAGATACCGATGTCAACGAACGCGAGGTAGCATGAGAGAACTTCGTGAAACCAGATTTACCACGCTTTTCAGCGCGTGGCGGCGAGCTGGTTCTCGTGCTGGGAAGCGATATCGTTGACGCATTCGCATCTCCACGAATACCCAAGCTGTGCAGGCCCAGTAGTGTCGGTGAGACGATGCTGGGGTGAGAGCTAGGAATAACGGTCGATGGGGACGGAGGAAGTAAATCGGTCATCCCCATTTGATGCTCAGATGTGAGAAAAGGAACCTAGCAGAATCAACATAATGTCCGGCGGAGAGGAAACAGGTAAAGCTCACCTTTACTGTATCCTTCAGCCCCGGTAGAATCAAGCTTTTGGTGGAATTGGCACCGTCGCTTCCTTTACTGGAAGAGCTACCACTCCTATCTCGTGTGGCAAATGGCCGGACAGGAGGCACGAGGGGCGATGCTGGGGTACTTTCCATCACGGCAACTGAAGCTTGGCGGATGAGGCTAGGCTTCCTTCTAATGGAATTCCTAGAAGGGGTATCTGTAGGAGGGGGAACTGCGTCGGCGGTATTAATAGAGCGTGCTCCTATAACTGGCGAGGAGCTTGTTGGAGGAAGGCGAGGAGCAGGCAGTGAAGGGGTGCCATCCTCTGAGGGACGGCTTGGAAACGAAAATTCATTGTACTTGGTCAATTCCGCGTCATCTATGCCTTCAGAAAGCACAGCTCTCTTCAAACCTACGGATTCCCAGGCAGGTAACGACGGAAGTGGTGCAACAGGAGGCATAACCGTAGATGTAGTTGTCGTTGGCGGGATTGGAAGTGATGGCTTGAGTGTGTCGTTCAGTGCAGCGTCGTCGTCAAAAAGGCCGCGCAAGGAGGTCGGTAGTCGGGAAGGTGGGGGGCGTACTGTAGGAGCTATGGAGGCTGCGTCGATGGAACTGGGGAAATACGTATCTTCATCCTCATTTGGTACATTCATAAGCGAATTATGCCTAAGGGTATCGAATTCCCAGAGGTCGCTGTCCTCTTCAGCAATTCTTTGCAAGCTAAAAAGTGTAAGCAAGTTAAATCTCTCCCCGTACTACGAAAAAGCCTTACTCTTTTCTTTCTTCATCCTCCCAATCGAGGGGTTCGGCAAGGCTGGCTCTGGATCCCCCACTTTGAACCCAGGCATCATATCTGAGAATTAGATCCCTCAACGCGGATATGTTTACTCTTGCAGTAGACTTGATCCACTTTGTCTTAGCGAGCTCATCTGCAGAAAGGCGCTGGTAGAGACGTCAGCAAGACAATCGGATCTCGATTTCTAGGTACACACGTCGTTCGGCGACTCTCGAAGGCAGTGAGAAACGAAATCTCTCATATCTTTACTACCATCTCCTTCTCCCAGTCTCGGAGGTTTGACTTTAGAAATAAGTTGCATGACTTTGATCGCATCCCTCAAATCTGAATGTGGAGGGGCGCCTTTGGCCATCTCATATACCATGATGCCCAGACTCCAAATGTCTGCCTTGCTGTCATACACGGGTGTTGGCTGAGCTACCTCTGGTGCCATCCAATTAGGGGTTCCCATGAGCGTGTTTCGCTTGCTTGTCGTTGTAGCAGATAAAGCAGAGACGCCGAAATCGCAGATCATGACTTTGCCGGTTGCAGTGATGAGAATGTTAGCAGCCTTGATGTCACGGTGTATAATTGCGGATCTGTGAAGGTAGGCAAGTCCGACGAGAACCTCACGAGTGATGAGAACGATGAAACGTTCCTCAAGTACTCCGTCACCTGAAGACTGCATGAGAGTACGAACGCTACCTCCCTGTGCAAACTCCATTGCGATCCAGACACGTGGACCGTCTAGAAAACAACCATAGTATTTGGTAACATTTGGAGCGTCACGAAGTTGCGTCAGAAGAGCCACTTCGCGCTGGATTGCTTCAACATCGTCATCTGCCGTATCAAGGTTGATGATCTTGAGCGCTACGATGTTGCCTGTAGGCAAATGGACACCCTTGTGGACGGAGCCGTAGGCACCTTTTCCGACGGTTTCGAGACGCCGAAAGAGCTGATGCACGGAAGGCTGTGCCATGCCCACAAGAAACCGGTCGATGTGGATAGCGAGGATAACTGATGATGGTAGTTGATAGAAGGCTAACCGCTAGTAAGTGTCATTAGCAAGTCCGCTAGCATAGTTGGGGTGGTGTAGCGTGGGAATCATATACTCAACGCCCTGCTACTTGAACTATTTCCGCACGCGATGCTGCCCATGAGTTTATTTTCCTCCCTCGCCAGAGCAACTCGGACGATCCATCCTACCTTGCTTGCAGGTGCCAGGATAGCGAGTCCTCTCCGATGGGCACTACCACTTCGCCTCACAGACATGACTAGCGTTCGTTTTGCCTCACGCGGCACGGAGTACCAGCCCTCGCAACGGGTGAGGAAGAGGAAATACGGATTCCTTGCGAGAAAAAAAACACCGGGAGGGCGTAAAGTTCTCCAACGCCGTCGTCTCAAGGGCCGGATGTTCCTCAGTCATTGACGCATCGCGGTAGGTCATCCATCGGCAGCATGTCTGGTTTCTGTGCTAATGATAAAGTCCGGCTGGCAGGTTTTCAGAGACCATTGGTCCCCGCAGTCGCTCGTGGCAAACGGCAGCTTGGCCGATGCATGTCGGCGCTGGGAGGTAGTTAATAGAACCTACATAGACATGGCTGATATCCGTGGCTAAGAGGATCCAGTGAGAGGACGGTCCACTACTAGTACGTACAGAGTAGTGTGATTCCAGAAAAGGCAATCTACTCCATGTGACGATGACTCGGACGGTCCACTTGCGATCTTATCCGCTGTTGGGTCTCCTCCACCTCGACTCCACGAAGAATCCAAGGCGATGGATTTCAGTGTAGACCTTGTCCAATCCGTTCCCCGGGAATTTCTCGCAGTAATTCTTGCAGGCTTTGGCAACGAGTGAGTGCTAGCCTTTCATATGTCTCCCTTCATACTTACTCTCCGCAGGCTCCTTCCCTTGACAGGTGACGTTGGTGACGAGCCTTTCCCAAAAGCACTCCTCCCCGTTTCTAATAGGCCCATGGTTGACTATGTCCTCTCTTGGGTCGAGCAGTCTGGCATCAAAGGTGCGACACATCCTCATATACTCGCGCATATCACCAACAGGTTCGCCAGATGTCCTCCTTCTTTGTCCGTCCTCGCATCGTCCCTCTATATCACATTATATCCACTCCGAATCCCACGTATCCTCTTCCTCTTTGCGAGTCGATATCCAATCGTTCGACCAAACACAAGAACTAGGTGTCGGGACGTGTTCCATCCTCAGGCACTTCTCCAGCCGCATTCAGGAAGATTTCGTTTTGCTCCCTTGCGACTTTATTCCACCACAGGCTCTCCCTCTCTCAAAACTTTTGAACAAATTCCGCTCTGAGACCACCTCGGACGGCGCGATAGCGACCTGTTGCTGGTTCGAGCAACCCAAATCTGAAAAATCTGTAGCTCCCGACGAGTGGGGTTCCCTTTCGCAATCTTGCTCAGTAGTCTGGGACGACTCCACTGGAACCTTGCTGTACGTCGATAGTCTTGACGACGCAGAGAAGAATGCAGCAGAACTCGAGTTGAGAATGAACATCTTTTCACGATACCCTCGGGCGAAGCTTTCAGCCGGGCTTCAGGACTCTCACGTCTATGTCTGTAAGCGTGAAGTAATAGATGCACTACAGCGCAAGATGGAATTCGATTCGCTGCGGGAGGACTTTCTCCCCTGGCTGTGCAAAGTGCACTACCAAGCAACGAAGCGGTTCAAGTATGGACGTGGTATGGGACTATTGCAGGTCAATGGCAGATCTACTTAACGTTTTTCTCATAGTCCTTAGCTCGCTTTCCAAATTTTCTGTACGCAATAATTCAATGAGACACTGCACTCTACACACAATCAGTACTGCAAAGGCCAAAGTGTTGGCATATAACCCTTCAACTACATCTTCACCTCTTCAGCTGGGTCGGGAGCTGGGATATTCTGTGCCACCCAGCCCCACAGGCTCCGACAACGTTTATACGGAAACGAGTAGCCTCAGAGTCGGGGTCATCATCCACCGAGGGGAAGACGGTTACTGTGTTCGAACCAATAATTTGCCGGCCTATTTAGAAGCAAACCGACATGTAAGTTCCCGTATGTATGTATGCTCGTCTTGATTTACCCGTCACATGGATAGTTTATAAATGATACCTCCTATACGTTGCCTATCGACCCTCAGAAACGCGCCCTCATTGATGCAAAAGCGTCGATTTCATCCGATTCAACGATCGGCGACTTCACAAAGGTCGACGAGAAGACGGCTATCAAGAAATCTGTCATCGGAAAACATTGTATAATTGGGAAAATGGTGAAAATTGCTGGTTGCGTACTGCTCGATCACTGTGTAGTTTCCGACGGGTGAGTGGTCGACTCAGTACTCCTAATCAATCCATTGAGCTGGATATAGTGCGAAAATCGAGGGTTCTATTCTCGGTAGGAATACAAGAGTTGGGAGCAAGGTCGAATTAGTGCGATGCGTCACACAGGGCGGATATGAGGTGAAGGAAAATGGTAAGGTTTCATGAGATTACATGTCTTTCGTTTTTCCCAACGTGCCCTTCCAGAAAGCTGTCGAAACGAGAAGCTTGATATTTCGGATTGGGGGGCGGAGGCCCAGGAGCTTAATGGGGACGATGAAGACGAACTTTCGGACGATGGTGATGATGGGGAAGTTGAGTAGGGCCATTAGTATTCGTTTAGTAGCAAGAACAAGGTGTTGTAGCGTAACCCAGGGGGCAATTAGTGTCAAGTCACCGCGCTCGTTGCGTCAAATGCCCTGCCATCTGGTTTCCAAGACCTTGTGCGAACCGAGAACCACGACCACGGGTACTACCTGTCATACAATTCATTCAACCTATCCGCACGAATCACAGAATTAAATCTTACCACGTAAACCACCCCTTATCCTATCCCCTCTACCACGACGCTCTTGGGCCTGTTCACCTCGCTTCTCGCCCTTGGCATCGCCCCGATCTCCCCACCCAATGGCGCTACCAAGTTTTACGTCCAATGCCTTCTCATTTTGTTCTACCATATTGCTAACTTTCTCGGCAATGACCTGGGCGAGTTGTTGTGTGCGAGAAAGTTCGATGCGATGGAACACAACAACGCCAGTGGATGGGTCCAGTGATGCGGATAGTTCCTCGTTCCAAATCATCTTTGAAATTATGGATGTTACCGTTCTGAGCGGCAATGAAAAAGTTCGCGAGAGAAGAGATAGAGACAGCGTGGAATACAGCGGAGCATATGTGAATAGATACGTCCGGAGACCTTGTTCTTGTATACGCCTAAGGTGCTGTTTAATATTCGCATCTCTAAACAGATCGATGAAGACTAACTTGGCAAGCATCTCCTTAACCGAGGTGGACTCTGGCATAAGACTCCAAATTTTAATGCTCTGAATGAGATCACGGCACTTCTCCCATTCACCATCTTGCAGCGCCCTGCTTGCTTGCATTATATGGTCACGTGTGCTCTCGGGAGGACCAGTGAAAACTTGACGGTCTGCGAAATCAAGCAGGCGGCGGAAGGGCTTCGAAATAATCTTTCTCTTCTGTTCTTCTGAATCAATAGACGCAAGTAGAGGGATCTCCACTAGCATGCTTGACACGAGGAATGCAGCCTCGAGGAGCTCTGTATTGATGTGCATGTGGAAGGGAAGCTGCCTTGCTCGCTCCGCTCGTTCTTGTTCGGGCGTAAGTTGTGCCTGAAACCGTTGTTGGTGAACACCCTGTGCCAGAAGCTCTTTGACGCGCTGTGTAGAGAAGATATCCTGAAGCATCGCCTGTGATTCCTTAATCAAGCCGCAACGGAAGGCGCACAGCCCAAGCTGAACAACAGTGCGATTGTAGAGTATTTGTGTGGCCACATCAGCGGAATGAATGGATTCTTGAAGATGTGACATCAACAGCATGTCACGAGCGGTGTAAAAATCATTATGGAGAGCGTGGTGGTAAATGTGGCAAAGTATAGCCCTGGTGCGTAGCAACGAATTGTCGGCTTTGTAAAGGTGGACACATAGAGAGTGGATCAGGCTTGAGGTGGTAGAGGAAGAGGCTAACGTAACGCTCGGAGAGGCCTCTGATGAGGCGAGAGAGGACTCAAGAGCACTAACGACCGCATCTGGCTGAATGGAGAGTAAACAACATGTCATATATTATGCTGGTTTTTGCATTTTACCTTCGAATATATGTGCTCAAGACGTCGCATAATGACTCGTGCAAGTGGCTCCGGCTGCACGGAACTCTCGTAGAATGCTTGTGCGCGGCATATCGTCCGGTAAAGCACTTTCTCATCCTTGAGACGATCCACGTACTCCGTTCCATGAGGATCGATGTTTTGCAGACTCTTGGTAAATTCGTCGTCAAGACGATCTACAAAGCTAATGATGCTACCCCTGATACGAACAATGCCGTCCGGCTCAGTTTCGGGAGAACGTTCATTGAGTTCGTTGTAATCTTCTGTGTTTTCCTGTATCGAGTACAAAGAGTCCTTGGCGATAATCGAGATGAGCTTATCGACTTCGCGCTCAGCTGATAGCCATAGATCTATTGGCATATAAGACGCCACCGACGAGTTATAATCAAACCGCGACGAAACGAGGGCCAAAAGGACACGAATGCCTTGGTACGGGGTGACAGCGACCTCGAGCAGTTTTTCCAGAATGCGCATCTGCTCGCCACGATCCGTATTCTATAGTAATCGTCAGGTACGGGGTGAGTAGTGATCAGGTTCCACGAACCTTTTTCCCTCTAGCGTCATGTACAATCTTGAGGGTCTTGAAGATGGCGTCCGCGGTAAACTGCATAGCTTTACCACCTTTCCCGACCGTCGTGAACTGGTCTTCCTGTGGAGACCTTTCCTCTTCGCTATCACTGTCAGCTACTTTCTTTGGCTTCTTTATCGTCTTGGAAGAAGCAGCTTCTGCAGGTTGACTATGCAGAGCGTACTCGCGTTCAAAAGCTTCTGGGTCCTGCAACACGTTCAAAGAAGAACGATGCATTTGAATGCTCCTCTTACAGCTTGATATTGAGAGAGCTCCTTTTCGTACTCCTTCGTGGATTTCTTGACCTTCTGTTTCATGGAGTTTAACGCACGTGCGCTCACAGCGTTCATCTTTTTCTTTGCCTCCTTTTCCTTAGCCAAAGCAGTGTTTAAAGAATCTTCAAGGTTCACAAGAGTTTTGAGGAATAATGGGGGAATGGGCTCTGCAACATTGCTCTGGCGGTGGACGAGACGCAACAACTTTTCAAATTCTGAAGGTTCAAAATCAGATTAACGTCTGAGGCAAGACTGCCTGTTGGAACGGACCTGTAGATGTCACCGCCCAGTCGTTGATTTTGACGGCATTGTCCAATGCCTTGCCCGTCGCCTCGATCTCCTCGACGCGCTTGTCTTTGGAACTTTTGACGACGCGCTTCACGTCTTCTTCTTCGCTCTCTTCGTCAGAGTCGCTCCGTAGAAATCTTCCCTTCTTCTTCTCAGTCTCAGGCTCGATCTCCTCTTCTTCGGACTCTGACTCTGACTCGGAACTACTGGAGTCGCTTCCGGCCGTGCGAAGGAATCGAGACATGCCGGTCGGTTTAGCTGCTGGCTTCGGAGCTTCTTCATCGCCGCTGGTGAGGAGCTCCTCGTCAGAATCCTCTGTATCTGAATCTGAATCGCCAGCTTGTCTGAAGAAACGGGACATGATCGCAGGTTATAAGATTGTTATCATACTCGGCTCGAAATTTTGCAATGCACTGAAGTTGTATTACGTAAAAGTCTACCACAGGTAGGAAATTAAGATGGCCCATATCCAACGAGCCGGGAATCATACACTACCTACTTCCACGAAACATGATTAGAAATAGTGCCTGTAGTATCGTAAGTGAGCGGAGATCAGAAAACGTCCAGCGAATGAGGACAGTCAGAGGCAACATGACCATAGCCTTCGCAATCTACGCAGTACAGTCCCAAACTCGAGCCCGGTTTAGCTCGTGCGAGAGGTGCAGGTGCATCTTCTTTCAGGAGATCGCATGTGAAGATGTCATGGCCTGGCCGCTCACAGATCTCACACACGTCTTCACGCGATGTGGAGAGCAAGTCATCGTCACTGCTTAGCACAGTCGACGCACTGCTCGCTCGTCTTAGTCCTAGGCCGTCCGCATCAGTACTGTTCTTGGACGTTTTCTTGAACCGAGAAAGTTTTTCTTTCAGTCGTTCAATCTCTTGCTCGAGCTGATCCTATAGAGTAGGGTGAGTATGGCCAACTTTTTGCACATGTCGACGCACTTCGCGGTAGATCTATCGTGTACAAGAGTCAGTCGTACCTCAACCACGAATTTACCCTCTGGATCACCTTTGATTCGACGAGTGTCTCAAGCTCACTGATTTCCTTGTTGAGCTAGACATTTCTTAGATCTGCTTGACCTCGCGGCAGCACCACACTCACATTGTGCGTTACTCGCGTCGTCTTCATCTCTGCATCCGCGAGCCGTTTCCTAAGCTGCTCGATCTCACCCTACAATACATGAGATCAAGAATAAACATGAAAAAGCTGTCAACTTGCCTCACACTTCGCCTTCAGATCCAAGGGAAGAACGGAAAACTGATCACTAGCGTCAAAGGCAGCTTCTTGTTTTAAGAGGCCCTGTTCAACGTTGTCCTCAGGTATCTTGAGCTTCTGAAGGGAATATTAAATGAACAGGAGAGTGCTACTTACTAAGAACCTACTTGACGCAATTGATCAGTCTCAGATATCAAAAGCCTGTTTTCGACCTCCAGCAGCTTGTTACGTTGAGTGAGCCCCAGCGTGTCCTTCTGCAGTTCCTGGACGATATGCCTGTGAATGTCTGGTTCAGTATATGCGACAGCCTGCTTTCAGATATCGTACTTGAGTCCCTTGATCTCGTCTGATTCGAGTTTAGATGGCGGTTTAGAGTGGTCAAGTACACCACTCATCGACAGCTCACGGTTCAGCTTCTTGCGTAGGCTGTCTAACTCTGCCGATCGCTCGTCTAAAGCGATGCGCAATGATTGAACTTCGGTTTGTTCACCGAGCATTGAGCGCCAGTGTGTATCCTGCAAGGAGAAATGAGTCGAACTCTCACTAAATTTCGATGCCACCTACCTCTGTATTGGTTTTCGTCGTATCGAGTTGTGGGGCCGATCGCGAGAGCTCGTCCTTTAGGTCCCGAATCTCATCCATCAACCGAGAACGCTCCGTGGCGGCTTGACGGGACACCTCGGCAACATCGTCAGTTCCAACATTAGCCGCCTTTGAGAGAAATCAGCATTGAAATAAGAGCAATGACGTTAGCGTACCGCGGCATCTGTGCGCAAGACTTCAATTTCAGCTCTTGCATTCTCTAGCGCAAGGGTACTCTCTCTCAGCGCCTCTTCGACCTCCTCGATGCGACCCTTGGCTAGTGCCTCGGCCTTTGCGACCTGTTCTGCAGCCCTGCGACCCTCAGTCAACTCATTTCGAATAGATTCCTCCTTTTCCTTAAAGCGCTTAATCCTTTCCCTCATAGCAACCTCTTCCCTCTCTGCTGTGGCTCGGGCATCCTCGAGAGTATCTTCCATCACAGAAAGCTTCTTCTGAAGATGTTGAACTTGTTCCCGCAGCATTTCATTATCGATCTCGAGAGCCGATGCGGCGTGTTGTGCCGCAAGACCAGGTGGAAGTGGACTTGCAGCTTTTCTCGCCTGCTCTTCGAGCACAATGATCTTGTCTTCCATTTCGTATCGTCTCGAGTCCGATGCACTGAGCCTTTCTTCGTAAAGTGCAATCGTTTCCTAACATGCTGAAGGGTTGGGGGTGGACGACAGGAACTCAGGAACCCCCACCTGTCCTGCTTGACGAAGTTCATCAATTTGTGACCCTAGTTCTTTCCGCTCAACTTCGAGCGAGCTCGAAACTTTTTCAAGCCGAGCTTCCAAAAGGCTGATTTCTGCATTCTTGGCCTTCAGGAGAGTATTGCTTTCGTGCTCCGCGCCTTCTTTGGCTTCAATAGCCTCCTTGAGACTTCTGATCAGGGCCTCGTTAGTATCCAGTTTCGCTTGCAGGTCATTCAGATGTGCTTCGCTCTCCGCTTTGGCACGTTCTAATTCTGCTGCAGTTTGTGCATTCGAATGCTCGAGAGATTCTACCTTGGAGTTCTTTTCGCTCAACCTCTGCTCCATGGCGCGCAAATCCCTCTCTATTTCTGCTGCAGCGGCAAGAGCAGAGTCACGATCCTTCTCCAGAGCTTGGCGTTGTTCAAGATCTGAACGGAGCGACGAGACCGCATCCTGCAAAGACGTCTTTTCCTGTTGAAGATTTTCCATGCGAGCATTGAGATCGGATATCTTAGATTCGTAAGCCTCGATTGCATTGGCATCAGTGGTATATGGGGTCTGAGGGGGAGATGAGACAGGCCGAGCGGTACCGGTGTCAGAAGCAGTCGGGTTGCCTAATAGTTGGTTTATCTTATCTTGCAAAGCCAGACTAGATGCGGTCAGATCCAGAGAGGAGGGGGGACGGTTTCCTTGGACTTGGTTGCCTTGTGCGGAGTTGTCGTTGAGGGAGTAAGCAGAGCCAAAGGATGTTGATCGTGCCGGAGAGGCAGGCGGCGGCATAGCGACTGCACTGGGCACTCTAGGTCTAGGTGTGTTAAGGGAAGCTCTGGGCTTGAGCCCAGGCATAAGCGAATCGTTCAAGGAACTGTGGGCTCTCATTGCGCCCGCTTTTGGAGTAGTGAATGGGGAGTCGGAGGATCGTGCGCCACCGTCTGCATTGGAGGTTCGAGTTGGAGAAGATGGTACTCTGAGGCAAAACTCAGGCTGACCTGGGCTGGTGCGTGAATTCAGCTGCTTGGCCGTCAAACCAATGTATTTGGAAGCTCGGGAACCCGAAGTAATCTGAGTTTCCAAAGCAGGGCGAGCTGGAGACTTTCCGAGACCAGGGACAGGCTTGGACTTGCGCACAGCCGGCGTGGTACCTGGCGTGATGCGACCAGACATTCCCAGCAGATTGGTCCTATTATCATATGGTGTGATCCTTCCGAATGATGTAGAAGGTGTCGTGCGCCCGGCGCTGATGGAGAGGGGAGCGGAAGGAGTCACTCGTCCAGAAAGCGCGGTGGTTACGCGACCGCCATGAGACGACGTAACAGATGGCGGTCGAAAATTTGGACCTACAGTAGGAGGAGAAAGTTTGACAGCAGCCACGAATACCCCGCAATCCGGAGGACACTCAAAATATCGTTTCCTGATAACGCAGTCAGCAAATAAAAGGATGCAGAAGGGAGAGGCATTGCCGATCGAACATAGCCCTCTCATTGGATCATCATAGAGAGACTTACCTGTTCACGGATCCATCGTTTTTGCCTTTTCCGGTAAATCCTCCACTGAGCTCCACGCCAGCCCAGAGGCCAGGCTTTCCGTCTATCTCTCCAACGTACCTCAGAGTACCTTCATAACCAAGAGATTCAATTCTGACGCTGTCACCGACGTCGAAGGCCCGACCAGCACGGCTGATGCTTCGTGGAACAACATCAGACTGGCGACTGGGAGGACGTGCAGATGGTGTTTTAGTACGCGTTGGAGGTGGTGCAGATGTGACGGAGGAGGGGCGACCCGTTGCAGACTGCCTCCCGGATTGGAGACCAGAAAGTGTGAACTTTGGCGATGAGGAAGAAGAGGAGAGACTGCGGGTCAGGCTGGCGCGATGTTGTGCAGGATCGTTGGCCTTGATGGCCTCAGCGAACGCACGAGACACGTAGTCGTCGCTGTCGAGGGCGGGTTGGACGGTAACGTTGGACGCGGAGCGAAATCTACCGCCCGGAGTGGGTGTACCACTCGACTTGCCTGGCGTCGGGATGGCAGACGTTCTCGATTTCCCCGGAGTAGTAGCCATCACGGGCGGTGATCGTGCTCGTCACTCTGTAAACTCATGGTCGAACAGTTCACGTGACCAGTACAGAGAAAGTGCATGCATTAAGTACAGCGACGAAAGAACACACAAGCATGGCTAACCACGCTTCTTCGACACACCGACAGTCTTCCCGCGACGACCTAATACCACATGAGCCACTTATCTCTCAATGTGCGACCATCTACTTACCGGTGGTCTTGGTGTGCTGTCCACGTACTCTCAGTCCCCAGAAATGTCTCAGACCGCGGTGTGCCCGAATCTTTTTCAGCCGCTCCAAATCATCCCGCAGCTTCGAGTCGACGGCGTTCGACAAAATCTGATAGTCTTTGCCATCGACGATGTCTTTTTGTCTATTCAAGAACCATGTGGGGATCTTGAACTGGGTGGGGTTCTGGATGATGGTCACAATACGCTCGAGTTCATCCGAGTTGAGCTCCCCAGCTCTGCGGGAGTCTGAGTAACCCATCTACGCTTCGCAGAGAAACCCACCGCTTGGTGAGATCCACATCGGCCTTCTTGCACACAAGGTTTGCGTAGCGACGGCCAACACCCTTGATCTCTGTCAGGGCATACATAATTTTGCGCTTGCCATCGACGTTGGTGTTCAGTAGACGTAGAATGTGCTTATTGTAACGTGAGTACGGATAGCACCAGGCAGAAGATATGCTCGCACCTGAAATTGTTGGTGGGGTTCGGGGACGACGAGAGACATGATAGAAGTGCCTAAGCAGGAGGTAATCAGTTCCCCACCGAAGCCAGGAATGATACATCCAGCGGAAAGGCCGGTCTCCGTCAAGCCACAGGTCTCGTCACGACCGTGTTGTATCTTCCGGAACCCCTCCATATCTCGAGAAACGCCCTCACCTTGATCAGCTCGGTCTTGAGGATGCCGCCAACGCCGTCGATGTATCTCTCTGCACGCCGCTCGTCTTGACCGGAGTCTTAATTAGCCTGGCCGCTGCCGGGAAATCGATCACGTGGTCAGGTGGCACTGCGACACCCTGACTTGGACGCGCCAACACCACGGTTGGAATTTCAAGCCACATGAGACTCCATATCCACGTCTTCCCTTCTTCATTGACTCGATGCCAATAACGACGGTGAGGACGTATCAATCTTCCGAAGAATACCATTGACGCTTGGCCAGTGCGATTCTTCAGAAACCCTCAAAACTGAAATCGAGACAGTCCGCAAGAAAGTCTCACTCGACGAAACCGAAGACACATGGGACACGATTGCAAAGGGCATTCAGTATCTAACGCGCCTCTGCAGCATTGGTGGCTGCGAGTTCCCATCTGAATTGGTTGCTGGTATTCGCTCACTATCCAGACCATTGAGCAATGCTTTAAACTCTGAGCGCAGCAGGCTATCAGGCGCTGCGGTCGAACTCGTTACGGCTTTGGCCGCCGGGCTGGGCTCGGCATTTGATCCTTTGGTACTTCAGTTCGTTCCGACCTTGTTGACCCTCTGCGGTCGGACAAACAAGGTCTTCACTTCACGTGCTAGGACGTGCATCCTGGCCATCGTCCAGCACACCCGTCTTCCATCTCTCTTACCCCATTTCGTCGAGCTGGTCGACCACAAGTCTGTCTTTCCTCGGCTAACTGCTGCGGAAGGCATCTTGGCTTGCCTTAACTGTTGCAATCCTCCTGACCTAGAAAAAGAGACTCGGGCCCGTGTTGTGGAAGATTTTATAAGGTTGACAGCACGCGACGCCAGTGCAGATGTCCGAAAAGCAAGCAAGGAGGTGTTCAAAGCTTACAAGACCTTGATGCCTTCAAGGGTAGACAAGTGAGTCAATGAAACTTTACTTCTCCCCGCGACTAAAATATCTTCCAGCTTCGTTGCCCCGCTCACCCCAGTAGTAAAGAAATACCTGGATATCCAGACCGGCCCCTCGGGTATTCGTGGCGTCTCGTCCAATGTAGGGCAAAAGCAAACAAGCAGACCTCCCAGCCGCATGAACAGCAAAGCAGTGGAACTAGTACAGCCACCCGCAAGCTCGTCCCCTTCCGAACCTCCCACTCGACCGGCCACTGGTGATCCAGCGCATAATACACAGCAGCGGCCAGCTGTCCAGGGTCCCTCAACTGCTGTTGACATTCGTGCTGCTCGGCAAAGGACTACGTCTCAAATGCAACGTGACCCTGCCCAGGTTCGTAATATGCGCATCACTGCACAATCTTCCAGTCTTGCGCAACGTTCCATTGTACCGACATCTGCGCCTACTCGCCCAGCCGTACAGCGTCCTCCACCAGGCGCTACCCGAATCCTGCCTGCTTCTAACGCCACGTGTACTAGAGGCCCTCAACGTCCTCCACCTGTGCAAATGAAACTCAACCCACCTACCGATCGACTTAAAGTAACTGGAAATGGTGCTAAAAGAATACCGCTCCCATCTGTGCCCGTTCACGGACATTCTAGTGAACAGGTGGCTGCAGCTACTGACTCGGGAAGCCGGGGAAGCGGTACTGTTGACAACCCCTCGTCCAAGCCTCCCAGCCAAAGTGCCAAAGCAATAGCGACTGGAAAGCTAGCTATCGGTCGGAAAGCACCTGAAAGCACTCGAATGGCGTCATCCTGCACCAAACCAGCCAACCGATCAGCTCCAACGGGCCCAGGGGCTGTACAACGTTCTCACCAACGACCAATCAAAGGTGTAACGAACAACCCAAGCGGCATGGCACCTCAACGGCGTCCGGCGGGAAATACGCGGAAGATTGCACGTCCTCTTAGCAAGGCTGAGAGGAAGGCAACGTCGCCAACACTCATTCCTCTGCCACCTAGCCCATCGACTCTACCTGTAGATATACCCTTACCCCCGTCACCTGATTGCATGTTTCATCCCGCTGAGCTGAAGGCTCGGAATGAACCAGTCGCGGTGACCCTGGCCGGGACTGCTGAGCCAGCCAGAAAACAGTTGCAATCGGCGGCACCTTGCCAAGAACTGGGAGACACTGGCACTCCCAGCACACCTATTACAATACTTCTCTCTTCCATTCAGCGTGGCTTCCTCTTCACACCGTCCACGCCCCTCTCGCCGCCCCAAAATTATCTTCCGGACAGTGGTAATTTTCCAGAGAAAAAACAAACCACCGTAACTGTGAACGATGCTAGCAGGGGTCCATTGGCGGGTACTCCTTTCTGTATATCACTTGAGGACGACCCTGCTCCAGATGGTTCAGATAGACATGCATTTAGAGCTATTAATTAATCTCAGAATTCCTATCGCTGTTTTCAATACTACCCTTTGCATCATTTGCGTTGTCAAGTATCTGATGCTGGTGACCTTTGGACGGACATAAGCGACCGCGACGCGTCCAGTCAGACGCGTTGGCGTGTCGCGTGGGAATTGTGATGCTTATTAGCCGGAACGACTCGTTGAAACACGCTCCAACCATCGCCAACCGCGCACCGCGGTCGCAACATTACAAGGCTATCACGGGATTATCTGTCCCCGATACCAAGCTCGCCATCGTCTTAGCTTGATAGCAATCCTCCGTTTCTGAATGCCAATGGCCACTGCTCTCAACCGTCGTCCTCTTGGTACTCGCCAGCAGCTTCAGCAGCTGATCGGGAACTCACCTCTGAAATCCCGGACTCTTTCAGTAACTATCAAGCGGCCGCGTTCTCCAGACCCTGCTGGAGAGGCGCCCAAGCGTGTCAAGGCGACCCCTGCAGAACCAAGCGCTACGACGCTGCCAGACGAAGAGCGCAAGGACAAGGAGCAGAGGCGGGCCGTGCGTGAAGCAGCTAAGGCCGATTTTCGCGTCAAGTATACGCGAGCGTTCCCTTCTTGGGTGTTTTATTTCGATCTAGATCAACATGATCCCGACACCGCGGCACTAAGGAACTTGCTGGCGTCCAGGGTTACTCAGCTTGGTGCTGTATGTTCATTTGACCGTTTCCTCTTTTCTTTTTGATAACAATTAATCACCCTCCAAATAGCGTGTCGAAGACTTTTTCTCAAACGAGATCACACATTTGATCACCAATCAAGCAATAACTGCTGAAGATATCCACTCGAACAAGGAGAACGCCCGCAGACTACGTGGCACAATCCCCCGCACGCATTCGTTGCTCAAGAGTCCAATAAAGCTTAGAGCACGGTGAGGCCAAGCATACTGGTGCTGATAAGCTGGTGTCTCACCAATATTTTCCGAATAGCACCACCGAGGACAGCAATACACAGAATTTTAGCCTCGTCGAGAAAGCCCAGGCATTTGATATGAAGATTTGGAATACCGTCAAGCTGGATAGTATACTGGAACGATGCGATGTACCCGCACCGAAAAGCACCAAGCATCCACCTGGCGCTCAACCAGCCTCAGTCACTACCAGCCAGCGAAATCTAACTCGCTTGCTTGCTTCGGAACGTCTACATGGCACTACGGAACGCGATCCTACTCAAAAACGTCACGATTTCCGCTACTTCTCAAGGAATAGCTACTTCGTCTTGGTGGAAGATGCGAAGCAGGAATTGGCGACTATCCACGCTCTTGAATACCCCATCCACAGAGGGCGCGATGGCAGAGAACACGGTGCTTGGCCTGTTCTCTATTGTCACCCACATTCCCGGGGACCATTCATTGAGTTCGATGAAAGGGAACGGCGTCGATGGGAAAAGACTCGACATGCCGAAGAAGATAAAGAGACCGAGAGACAACAACAAGCAGTAAGGGAGCTTAGGCGGAAGAAACAAGTTCAAGCACAGCTTATCGCTCGTAAAACCGGTGACCTTCGACGCTCTGTGTCTATGAGCAATCTACATCGTCAAGCCACGAATGCAGGGGTGGAGGACTTTATTGACTTGGACGCCGACTTCCCAGATACGCAAGCTTCGGTCAATGCATCCGGGTATCTGGCCTCAACTAGTGCTTACATCGCTGCTTCGGGCAATAGCGTCGGAATCACTTCGATGACGGGCACCACGTCTGCTGCGGGAGGGGCTCTTCGCGCTCTTGAATTGCCTGCGACCTTGCGTGGCCGAATCCAACAGCAAGTTGTTACCTCTCGTAAAGTGTCTACGTCGGTC
Organism: Nevesoporus exiguus; assembly: GCA_038089155.1. Classification (NCBI taxonomy): domain Eukaryota; kingdom Fungi; phylum Basidiomycota; class Agaricomycetes; order Boletales; family Boletaceae; genus Nevesoporus; species Nevesoporus exiguus. The sequence continues at coordinate 28,271 of JBBPKI010000097.1, forward strand.
ACCGGAAAGGACAACTCAAAGCGACAGCCCGGTACCATGGGACCTCCCGACAGCATTCCTGACCGTCCTAACGCACTACTTAGAAAGAGTCGTAGTACAAATACTCTAAGACTGCCTAAACGCGACGAAGGCAGTAAGCCTGGTTATTGCGAGAGTTGTAGAGTGAAGTTCGATGATTTTGAATATGTAAGTTTTTCGCTTGTGGGTTTTCTTTTCACGCTGAATGTCCGGTAGCACATTCGAGACCGTAGGCACCGCAAGTTCGCCAACGATGACTCGAATTACCTCCAGCTAGACTTCGTGCTCAACCGTGTTCAGCGTCGCACGCGACCGCAGTACAGAGAGCAAGAGGACCAAGACTCGGTCAAAAATGAGCAGCAAGCGAGTTCTGATGATTATCCGATGTGTTCCTCGCCGTCATTTGTGTTCAGGAATGAAGAAGACCTGTGGGATAGTGATGCGCACGCAGCGGAGACGTTCTCAATGTCTGAAGAGACCGTGTAGGGTGTATGACATGTTGCTTCACTTTCGTTCGTTAGACGACCTTTTGTAGCTTAGAGAGCACGCCCAGGAATGACCCCTCTAGTCCGACAATAGCTACGATGTGGATTGTGGTGGAGCAAGCTCATACTCGGGTCGTGACGTTCACGTTATATTACTTTAGCATATCCTCAACTCAATCCACATATGACTAACTGCGAAGGGACTTGGCATCACAATGCGTCCAATAATTATAATAGTTTACGATGAGCGGCCGTTGTCTCTCAGACTGAGTCAATTGGTTCCGCTCTTTTAACGAATAAGAAAGTGACCCCCGCCTGCGAAGGTACAGTTGGCTGTGCCTAGCACCTCACATGAATGAGTGGCTATGCAACGACAGATAACTACGCATACCAAATTTGGTATCTGCCTCGTTTCTAATTGAACTGGAATCAGCCAGGGGCACTGCAGGCGAGCCCACCTTCCATACCTGCATTGTACATATGTAAGCATCGAGGTTGTTGGAATTTCCAAAGGAAGATGAAATTATGGGACTCAGGGTACGCATGATATTGGTCTGGACAATCTGCCAGGGAAGGCAAGACACAAGAAAACTATCTATGGTACCACAATAGCTCAGGGTCCTTCAAGTTTCCTGAATATTGCTAGATTCACGAGTAATGTTCCGAGGGGACTATAGAGAGAGCTACGAACATGTTGAATATCGCCGTAGCGCAATGATCAACTACTTTACTAAAAGTGTGCTGTGACCCGTAACGTCACGCCTGTAAGTAAGTTCGTCGAGGCTTGCGGTGCAGGACTGCTCTGTCCATCCGACCTCTTTGTGAGGTTGCACCGTCCCACCGTTTACTTGTCAACCTAGCCAGTGCAGTCGCATTTTTCACCCTTGGTTCATCCAAACCGCTGAAAATCTGCCTTTCGCTATCTTCGGTTACCTATATTCAGTAAGTATGATGTCCGCCCGTGCCAGTCATCCTTTTCAACCAATAATTCTTCAAATTAGTCCCTGGGTATCTAAAGGATTCTCTAAATATCGTCTTTCTTCGCTTCCAGAAGGCTCATCACATTTTCTGCCCGCGACTGAATCGTCCATCAAAATCCAATAATGTCCGACTCTCCAGAGGAGCTGGACTCTGCGGAGGAACTAAACGACGACACACAGCTTAAGATACGCATACCAAATCCAAAGGTGTATATGGCTCGTCAGTCGCAGTGGAAAGGTCGGCGAGGGAAACCGCGCTGCGACCATTGCCGTATGAACAATTTAAGGGTGAGATCGCACAGCTAATGTGCGATTTATATACTGACGTTCGTCTAGTGTGACAGAGTTCTTCCGAGCTGTAACCACTGCTCCTGGGTGAACGGCAGGGAGTGCAGATATACTCCTTTGCCCACACCAGCGCATCGAGGTATTCCTCGATGCGATAGTTGTCGTCTCAGGAGTCTTAAGGTGAGTTTTATAAACGTTCTTAGCTGGAGCTGCACGTTTACTAAGCAACGTTTTAGTGTGATCGCAGTCTTCCAGTCTGCAATCATTGCGCCGAAGATTCAAAGACAGAGTGTAACTACACTCCTAAGAAGCGACACAAAGTTCCTTCGGACAGTGCCACTGTTCGGGACAAACAGACAATACCTTATGGTGCTAAAACGGCCTCATTTTTGATTTCTGATGTCCCCTCCAGTGAAGAATCAGCTTCCGTTCCTCGTAATGGTCAGGAAGATTCCACTGATGCTCATAGTTTCTATGGGCAAAATGTAGCATCTTCATCGCAATCCCATCGTGCAAGAGGATCCATATCGGATGTTTCCCGGAGGGATGGGTCGTCACCGCATAATCACTTTGAAACGCCAGAGCCAAGCGGGCGTCAAACAGCGTCGAGCTCCTCGCTTCCTAGCCTACCCCCCCGACAGACGCTTACCACGAACAAATTATCCTTCATTTCGCATTCCTTTTCCGACCAAGGGACGACCCCTTTGAAGCCTTTGGTGGAACCCTGGATACATCCCTTGTTCGCACCCCTTCCCGCTGCCATCATCCAGAGGATCAGCAATGTCAATCCTGTTGAGATGCCAAATAGGACCCTCTTTGAAGAAAACTTCGCGCGTTTCTTGGATGGTCTGCCCCCCGAATTATTAGAGACAGCGGCACTTACCCCGGAAGTTTACGCGGACGTCTGTTGCTTTTTGTCAGGAAGCAGTGCCGCGAATCTGTCCGACCGTCTGAAGATGTGGGTCTCTTTTCACCACGTTCGGCTGGGGTCGGAGAAATATCACCTTCTATTAATTCCACGTGATGCATTTTTCCATCTCGCAGCCTCTGAGGAGGAAAAATTACGGAAGGATTACATCAATCACATCGACAACCATCCCGACATTTCGCCGACGGTATCTCCCAAGTCGGATATCATTGACCACGATCTTGGTGGATTCGAGTGGACGAGAGCTTTCGAAAGGATACCTGTGCGCAATCAAATATACGACATACTTGTCTATGCCCACCGAACTCACGGTTCGTCGGCATCTATGGTTTTCGAAACGCGGCGCATCGGCATGGTAAGCCGTTTTTAGTTCCGTGATTTTGGATGAACTGAGATTCTTGACCAGGCTGCGATAACTTGGCCGATGGTTGAGGTGTTCATACAGCTGTGCCCTTTGTGCAGTCTGCGGAACAAATCTAGTTCTTCACGTCCCATCAAAGTTGACACCCCGCACAGTGCTTGCGATGAGGCTATTAGGCATTAAACGTCTCAAAGCTAATGTTCCTCCGTATGGCCTTTATGGAGAGCATCGTGATCTAATTCAATATGGTTGCATATTACTATTCATTCGTGCATAACATATCTGTTACGGCCGTAAGATCGATGGGGAATCTGCAATACCACATATTTAAAACAGTCTACAGTCTAGAACATGTTAGACAGCAACGCCAAGGAGAACCAAGTCGATCGTCTATAAGCAATCGAAGATTAAAAACGCTGGACTAGCACAGTGATGTCGTCTATCCACTTATCGTCCATCTCTAGTGTAAGATTGCGTGAAGCGAGGTCGATATCCTCCCCTCCAATGGCGTCGCGGAGCAGATCAAAGGCGAGGTTCCTGGGTGACCCCTGCTCCCTCGACTGCTTGAGGGAGTCGCCCACGATGCGGACCCATCTCTCCGCCAGCTTGCTCTCCGAAAGCGTCCCGTCGATGCTGTCATACATGTCCAGGAGCCCATCCGAGCATAGTATTAAAAAGGCCTCCCGCCTGTCCGGCGCCGAAGCACTGTTGAGCACCACGTGATACACGTCCGGCACGTCTGACACGTATGGAGGCGTCAGGATGCGCTCCGCGTACTGTTCCATCAGGGGAGGGGCCATCCAGTCGGGCACGTACTCGCCGAAAACGCGGCGCGTGTATGCAGCGGGCACCTTGAGCCACGTATCGCCTATGGCTGGTGCAGGGTCAGACGGGTCACGGGAAAGTCCTCGGAAAAAAAAATAAAGAAAATGAAGAGAAAAGAGGAAGGGGGGGAAGGCCGCTGCGGGCGGACTTACCACGCGTGGGCGCGAGGTACCCGATCACCCTGTTGTCTGTGACGCAGGCGTGTTCGCCTGCGTGTTCGTGCATGATACGTTGGCATTCTAGCGGGTTGTTGGCGTTGTGCAGCGCGTTCACGACGAATCCGGTCCATCCTCCGGAGGAAGATTTTCTGGCGAGTACTATAACCGAACAGATGAGAGATTAAATAACGGCATGAAGCACGTAGGGGCGCACCTGCCTGTGAGTCGCCTAGGTTGGCGACCCAGAGATGTCTTTTCGACGGATCCAAGAGTGAGAAAATGACCGTGGCACCTTGTGTGCATCGTGCAGAAATTGTCTCCCACTCAGACTCGCGGCGCAGGATATGTTCCCTGAGCCGGTTTGCGCTCAGCCCGCGGAGCGTATCGCAAGGAAGAAAGTTGAAGAGATCCGATCGAATCGAGTTGTCTAGATGCCTAATGGCGTTTGTGAGCACCTCTGAGACCAGCTCAGGACGGGGCATCGAGCCCGTGGCACTGCTAACGAGTGCTTGCAGCGACGTTTTGATCATAGAAGGTAGTCGCTTGCAGACATAGTTAACTGTATCATGTCCGCAGTGGCCTGTGCAACAAGGGTTGGTATGATCGACCAAAAACGATCGGGGCTGCATACCGTCATACACAGCGTTGAACTGCCATACGCTGCCATGCAGGTTCCATTCTTCGATGCTATATCGGTCTTGGTTGAGGATCGCATATTCAGAGCATGGCTGAAAGGTGACGCTGTCGACAGAGTTGGACGAGCGAGGGTCGCACAGGCGCTGTAGTTCGCTGTCCACACCGCCTTTGGAGAGGACGTGGTACGTCCAGCGCTGCCTGCCGCCCCGACCGAGGTCGGTCGTGCAGAAATCCTTGACTTCCTCCAGTGCCTGGAGGTTTTCCGTGGACGTAGCTGCAGAAAGAGTGACAACACTGTACATCGTCTGATGAGGTTAGCTGGCAAGTGCACGACCAGTGTGCTTGAGAAAAGGGAGTTGATAGCATGGTGAATGCGTCTAGGGGGGTTTTATAACAAATCAGTTGGATGTCCTCCTCGGCGACCGTAATTAGTACCGCAAGCAGCGAGTTCTGCAATTGCTACTGGTGCATAGATTAAGTCCTGTGAGATTCAACCTAGCCGAAGAAAAGCCACGGTCCCTAGACGCTCGGAAACGGTGCAGCCAAGGAGTGCCAGGGACCAAATAAATTGTCTGATGCTTCGCACTTGATCAAGCATCCATTGATGTCAATGGCACTATAACTAAAGAAAGTGTATCAGGCATATCGCTGTGTCATAGAGGTCTGAGATGAAGGGGCTCCCATTGAAAAAACGTTGCGACGCGTTCTCATGCCATTAGCCTAAATGTGTGCCACGTTGCAGTAGGCAGAGTACCGCGGCTGTGACAGTCCGACCTGATATTCAGTTGAAATGCATCACACCACGCGAACGAAGTCCAGGGAGGATTTCATCAAACTCACCACGGTAAATTGCTCTCATGCTTGTCCCCTAAGTAGCACTGCGTGATCTATTATGGCTGTTATTATTGCTTGCGTGTTGTAGGCGGGCGGGAGCAGACTGGCGAAATCATTATCCGCGACGGGGATCTTGCGTACTTGAGGAAGTTCGCACTCGAAAACGTGTGAATTGTAAAGCAGAGGACAGAATACGTATACAAGAGATCGTTGGTGCTGTGTCTGGTCCCAGAAAGCGCATACATACATACATATGAGCTATTGTGAAAGCGTGTACATCTAAAGCAAGGTATCATTCATCCACGATCGCATTCCGTAAAGGGATGTCACCGTAACTCGAAGCTAGCAAACGCCAGGTTGTAACCCCCAAATTCGTAGTTGATTTTGTCAGTCCTGCGGTAGCTCCTGGTACGGCCATCCGCAACCTCGTGCAATGCATCCGAACTACTGGACGAAGTGGAAGCAGGGCGGGGAACTGCTAATGCATATTTGAATTCTCTCTGCGCAGCCTCGACGACATTTTCTGCTTCGTCTTCCTCCGCGTCGGTAGTGACTTTGTTGGAGATGAACAAGGTCAAGCTAAGCCTTCCGGGCTGGAAGATATCAACGACACGGTTGATGAGTGTTCGCAAATCAGGGAGATCTTTGGCAGAAGAAATGCCGGAGGTAGAGAGGGGCACATTGCACTCGAAACTAGCATAGGACCAGCCCTCCTCTGGCGTAACATGGATGGTGTAATAACCTTCGCATACATCGACGTCCGGGGCAGAATCCCCCCACTTGAGGAGGGCGTTGGATGAGTACCCACAGGGGGTGAAAGCGTACGCGTCTAGCGTAGTTAAATGTTGGGGAAAGATGTCCGTAATCCCGAGGGCAGCCGACAAAGTGTGTCCAGTAATAAAGGGTAGCGTGTCTGGAGCGACCTCGTCGGCAGGAGAGGGGGGAACCGAGAAGAAGAATGGTTCACGAGCTTCGCGTGAGAGATCGCTCATGAGGATCTCGATTGTATAGTCAGGAGGAAGACCCGTCTCAGAACCGATGGGTGCTGCGAGGGCCTGTATGGCATCATTGGATTCGACATGCGTCGCCGGTGCAACTTCGGAAGAATTCGGAGTTGATGCCTTGATGATAGCAGGTGTCGTTATGTAAAGCAACCAGTGGTCGCCATTTACTTTGCCGACAGTGTAGGCAGCCCCATTGGGGAATATGGCGTCCAAAAACGCAACTTCGTCCTTCCACTCCCGGTGAGGGTCGGGTTGGCGATCCGGGAACATGAAAGACTTGCGGGAGTAGAAGCACTGATACACGGACGGAAACGAAGCGTGATCGCGAGCGATGTCAAGAATGCGTGGAAGACCGAGGAGGTTGAGTGTAGTCCCGCACGTCTTCAAAATAATCCGATGTGCGAAGACAAAGAGGGACGACTCGCTGCGCATCCAAAAGGTCAGCATGCGAGCAAGCGAAGCCGAGAAAAGAGAGACAGAGAAAAGACATACCTCAAGAGATACGCATCTGTTTGGTCGCCTTCAATTACGCTGAGAACTTTGCACTTGACGATGTCAAGCATGTCCTCCCACACACGGCGAGGAATTTTTCTGAGGCCGATTCGACCATCCCGTGAGGGATGGAGGACCTGCACGCTAGCTGCGGATGGCGCAAACCATACTTCTAGCAGTTTTTCTGGGCCCTCAAAGGGGGTAGAGGCGTAGAGGGTGTCCCTGTCATCAAATGCCATCGGTTGTTTCAGGGTGAGGTGAGGAGGTTGCTATCGAGGAGGAGGGAAGTCGTAGCCGCCGCAGAGGGCCGTTCCAGTATGCATCAAACGGATTCTTTTTAGACTAGAAGAGATTACTCGCGACACTGAGCAGAAGGGATCTGCCGGGTTCACGAAGACAAGGAGACTCGCCAGTCCATCGATCCGCTTAAAAATTTGACACAGCCACACACCTGTATAGATCGTACCGGCAATGTCCGAACCCGTTTTGGGTGCCGTGCCGAAAGCGCAAGCCAACGCCAACGCCGACTTGAAGTTGCGAGCCATGCTGCGACGTATCCTCCCCCGTCTCCAACTCTTCCGAGTCAACGCACCCATCCTGCCCACCTCCGTACGCCCACTCCCGCCCCGCCTGCTGCGCCCCTCTCCATCCCGCCTCGCCTCCACGTCCCCGGGCCCGTCCCGACCATCTTCCCCGCCTCCAGATGCGACCGTCTCAGGGCGACTCAAACACCTCGTCAAATCATACGGCTGGTACGCCCTCGGCGTGTACCTCGTCTTCTCCGCCCTCGATTTCACCGTCGCATTTGTGGGCATCAACCTGCTCGGCGCCGAGCAAGTGTCCAAGGCCGCTGCATACGCCAGACAGGCCGTCACCGGGCTCCTGCACACCACGCCGCCTGAGCCGGGGCGGGACGAGATCGAGGGTGCGGGAACGGGCAGCGGGGGTCAAGAGGGACTGTATGCGATGCTCGTGCTGGCGTACACGATCCACAAGACCGTGTTTCTTCCTATCAGGGTCGGGCTCACGGCCGCCCTGACGCCTCGAATAGTAGGGTGGCTCCGTGCGAGAGGATGGGCCGGCGGTGAGGGTGCGAGGCGAGCAGCGAGAGAAATGAAAGAGAGGATGCAAAGTACGAGGGGCCAAGACTAGGTCGTCACTTGGACACGCGGTCGTCCCGAGATAGAGTCCTACGTTATTCGAGTCTAATCCCACCTCACGTCTTCATGTCACGATCCGAATGGCCTCGGGTTGTGATCGATTCATCGAGGGCGCTGGCGAACTCGTGTTCGAGAGGGGCACGGAAAAAAGCGAGCCGCCCCTGCCGGGCTAAAAATGGGGTTGACAGCCAACGACTCGTCCTGCGAGATGACAACGTGGGCTCAACCCATCCGACATCCATGGTTCGACCCGCCGTCCATGAAACGCAAGTTGTTTACCAGCGATGGCGAGGACGACGACGACGACTTTCCGCCTGACGTGTCGCCGGCCAGTCGTCGGAAGCGGGTCAGGTTCAACTCTTTGGAGCACACGATGGCACACATGACGCTCGTCACCCCCTCCGAGGACGTGGACATGTGGCCCAAGATATCCCTGCCACGTCCTCACGAGCAAGAGACCCTGAGCGTTGTGCTGCCGAGCGCGGTCGAGGAACCCAGTACGCTTGCTCCCGAGCCAGTCGACAGCGACATGGAGGTAGAGCTCACGGGTACGTCGCGTCGTTTCTTCCGTCGACTCATCGTTTCTTTTTCGATGATCGTCCGAACGCGCAGGAGTCACCGCGGACGTGGTTGCCCCCAAATTGCCGTCACCGCCGGCACGCGCCGTCAATGACTGGCAGCTCGATATCAAGGAGGTGCAAATATCCTCCGCCGTGCTCGACTGCCTCAGGAAGCAAAGCGTGTGTCTGCCTGCCCCTATACCCCTGCCTCCCCAGACCTCTCAAGCGCTCGTGCTGTATCGCGCGCTGCGACCGCCCTCTCCGCAACCGTTGGAGCAGGTGCGTGATGGCCGGGAAAACCGGTCGAGTCAAACATCTTTGCTGGTAGCTCCCGAGGATGATGTCATGGAGGTCGAGTAGACGTGAGCACTCACGGACGTTTCGTACTCGTACGATAGCAGAACCAAAAATCATCTAATCCAAAAAGGAGCCAGTAATCTATCTATGATCGTAGACGAGGACAGTAGGAGCAAGCAAAACAGCCGCAACGCAAACTCGACGAGACGATGTTCATACACCCACTTGCGGGGAAACATCTATTACGACCAGAGAGGAGCCAGGGCGGGATCCATATTTAGTTGCCCGTCTGGGAATTATACGCCATCATTGGATTGTCGGCGCTAGATGTTCCCTGGGGCGGATCTTCGCTTTGGTATAGACCGTCTGTAAAGTTCAGGTGAGAGTGACGAAGTCGAGTATGAGCGTGGGGGTGGGGTACATGATGCATCTGGGCATGTGAATAGGGAGGGCGTAGAGTGACCGAGGCGTTGGAGGTGGCCTTTGGTGGATGCTGAGAGTGATGGGATTGGGCCGCCAAGACAGGGCTGGAGGCCTGCGTGTTGGACTGTACGGGAGGGGACTGCGTGGGGACGGGAGGCGCGATGTGGGCGGAGGGATTTGGGCGGCTATCAGGAAAAGAGGCGGGAGGGGAGGGGTTGCTGTGGGGAAGGGAGTCGTAGGACGTGGTTGACAGACCGACTGGGTTCGCGTCCTGTGCGGGGAGGATGCGGTTCTGTGTGAGCGGGGGCTGACGCGGCTCGAGGGGAAGTTGAGGGAGGACCTCCTGGTCCCGGCCGTCCTGCGGGTCCTGCGAGTCGACGAGCATGACGGGGGTATCTTCCCCGGGCGCAGACTGCTGGGCGAGTTTCTGGGCGGCGATTTCGTTGGCGGTGAGGAAGCGACCGCCCGGGCCACGGGGACGGCGCATCGCATGAATGTGGCGGGACTCGTGGAGATAGGGCTAGCAAGCGGGGGGGTGAGTGGGGGAGGCACGGGAGATGGGAGACACACTTTGCGCTGCCTGGAGAGGCGATGGACCTCCTCGAGGCGAGCCCTGGCGACACGACGCTTGAGGATGCGGAAGTACTGCTTGGCGTTTACGTAGAGCGGTTCTTCGTCTACGTTTGGGTCAGTCTCGATGGGATGCTCGCTGGGGTTGGTGGGGTCGACGTCGTGTATGTGGTGGAATATGTCCTGGACGGGGGAGTTGCGGTGGGTCGTGTGTGAGGGGGAGGACGGGCCCGGGGAGTTGTTTTTGTAGATGTAGAGGTCATTCTGAGACTGGGACGGGTTTTGGAAGTGGAGATGATGATAAGCGGGGGAGAGCAGCGGATCGACAGGATCGCCCATTGATTGGCTCGCAGCGTTCGCTCTCAAACCCGCCTCCCTCCCTCTCTCTCTTTCCCCCTTTCGTACCCCGTCGCTTTCTTCACACGCCCCCCTCATGGCTTCCTCCTGCTCCTCCTGCGCCGTCCACTTTCCGTCCCCCTCAGCACAGCGTACGTCCACCACGTCCCCGTCCCGCCCGCCCTCACCCGCCCCCAGGTGCACACTACCACTCCGACCACCACCGCTACAACATCAAGCGCAGGGTCGCTGGTCTGCAACCCATCACCGCCGCCCTCTTCGCCCAGAAACTCGCTGAGCGCACCCAAGACGTCCCCGCGCAGTCCGTCTCCCGCTGTGCTCCCTGCGGGTACGCACCCCCCCCTAGCCCCCGCCCGCCGTACTCACGCTCCACAGAAAGACGTATGCGTCGGAAAACGCCTATCGATCCCACCTCAACTCGAAAAAGCACAGAGAGACCGCGCTCAATGCCACCTCCAGCCCATCCCCGCCCGTCCCCGCGCCTGATGCAGAACCCCGGCCGTCGACCACCTCTTGTCTCTTCTGCACAGCCACACTCCCGTCCCTCGAAGACAATCTCTCCCACATGTCCTCGGCCCACTCCTTCTTCATCCCCGACGCCGACTACCTCGTCGACATCACCGGCCTCATCACCTACCTCGCAGAAAAAATCGCCGCCCGCAACGTCTGCATATACTGCAACGGCAGGGGCAGGGAGCTCCACACCTTCGATGCAGTCCGTAAACACATGATCGACAAGGGCCACTGCAAGATCGCGTACGACACCGAGGTCGACAAGCTCGACATCTCGGATTACTACGACTTTACCTCGTCCTATCCGTCCACCAGGAAGGAAGGAGCCCGCGACGACGTGTGGGAGGACGTCGAGCAAGACGACGACGCCGTGGATCAGGTCGTCGATGTCTCGGATGACAGCTCTGATCGCCTTCCCGACGATCAGCTCACGTACGGAGACACCGAATACGAACTCGTCCTTCCTTCTGGTGCACGCATCGGCCACAGAAGCATGATGCGGTACTACGCGCAGTCGTTCCACGGCATACACGTCCAGCCCGAAGATCCAAACAGCGGTGCAGCTCTCGTCCGGCGTCTCCTCGCAGACAAGAATTCGGCCCTCGTTCCCAGCAAGGGCGGCTTTGGTGCCTTCGGACGGGGTTCCCAACTCGTCAGAGCGAGGAACAAGGGGGAAGCTCGCGAGGCCGGTCGGCACATAAGAGAGTTTAGAGACCAGCGTCGCAGAGAGGAATTCAAGACAAAGGTCGCCTTCGTTCACAACAACCAAAGGCATTTCCGCGACCCCTTGCTACAAGTTCGTCTTCCACTCTTCTCTTTGCTCCGATACTCACCGACTATCAGTAATCTGATCATTCGAGTGATTATTCAACGTCATTATGTAACACTGCATTGTACCCCACGAGCGAGATAGAGGATCCAAGACCATACTTTTGCTTTCTATCGCTATCCACAATCGGCGTAATCATCCTAGGAAAGTGTCTTGTGATATGGACAGCTGTGTAGGGATATCGTAGGGAGCGAACGACCCAAAGGTCGATCTTGTCGAATTACGGGTATAAATGTCGTCTAGCAAAACAGCGATAACAAGAAAAAATTAATACAAATACGATGCGGGGACAACACCTTCGCGTCCAGTCTGAGGATTTCTTGCATACCACCAACTAGCGAGCTCTTTAGCATGCTGACCAGGCTCTTATGGAAATCCAAACTTACGCATTATCTCTGTCATCTAGCACTTCGATCTCCGTCCCGGCCGTCAGCGGGAGCTCACCCTCGCCTAGTCCATCGAACGAGTAGCGCGCGTGAGCTGGCCGACTGCTTTCCTCTTCTGCGACCATAGTTCCAATCACCGCGTCAGATGGCGTGGCAGCCCGCAAGTAGTTGCTTGCATCAGGTTCGAACGGATCTCCCTCCCCACCACCCTCGCGCGCTGCCTCCTCCTTCTCCGCAGCAACCTGATTAAATGGACTTTGTGCGCCCAAAATCGTGCTTCGGGTGGCAGCGTTGATGTGTTCAAGCAACGACGACGGTCGGTGTTGAAGCGAGTCCTCGTCCTCTTCTTCATTTTCGTACCGGGCCAGCTTGTCGTCTCTCCTGGACAAGAGCGTCCACAGTATGCCGATGAGAGCGAGTAAAAAGACAACACCCGCAGCGATGGCGATCGAAATAAGAATGACAATGCCAGCCGCGAGAAAGGCTAGCAGACACGTCAGGGGTTGCCACTCGAACGGCACACATGAAAACGCTCACCATGCTGGCCGAAGCTGAAGCTTGCGATCGAGTAGAAAATAGAAGAGACGTGTCCGGGTGTGCCCTGTGCTGACTGAGACGCGAAATAGGGTGTGATGTTTTGCCCATCGAACGTCGCCACAGAGGCTGAACCAAATGACGAATCGGACAATGACCCAGAGATCATCAGTACCCTGTCAGGTTCGACGATGCTGTTCGAACTGTGCGTGTTTTGCAGGGGAACCATGAGCAATTGAGAAATGTTCGAGTTAGCTTGGAAAGTCGAGCCTGATCCAAGAATCAACTTCATGCATTCAGTCTACTGCAAGTTACGTACCGACGCTGAACCAGGAAACGCCGTTCCAGAAGATTATAAAAGACGATGAACCATCAACCGTACTGGATAACTGATCAATTATTAACCTGGAATTGACGGTATATTCTGCTTACCGTCCGGCGGCGAAAATACTCGACAGGTTACCATTGTTGACCTCTACAGCGGTGACAGGACCGGGTATCACACTTGGATCACCTACAGCAGTCCAGCTATTGTTGGTGAAACTGTACTGCGCAACATTGGCAGAAATGCCACTGGCCAACGTAATGGCCCCTGCCGCGACAAGGATCTCTTGGTTGCTCTGAAAGCTCTGTTAAAAAATCTTCTGCGAACGAATAGTATAGACATACGCCAGCGTACGAAACCGAAGAAACATCGCCCTGCAGACCAGAACCAAGTGGATCCCATTGGTTCAGGGTGGTATCGAAAAGGCAAATACCCTGGCACGCGACTGCGCCTGCCTGTGCAAACGAACCAGCAACGATGATGGTTTTGGGCTTGTAGGATGACGCAGTGACAGATCGAACGGCGACGGAAGAACCGGAGCGTGCTTGAAGGGGTTGGGCAATAGTTAGCCATTGTTGACCAACAAGGTCATATATGGCAAATCCATTTGCGTTGGTGCTGGCCAGAGTAAATTCTCCGCCAACATACAAATGCCCTCCCGCGTCCACGTACAGAGCACGAACTACTCCGGACAGCTGATCACCGGCAAGAGCAGTAAGAGCGGAGGTTACGGGGTCGTAAACAGCAACAGCTTGGGAACTCGTGGACGACGACCCAGAGAAAGTGAAGTTGCCTCCGATGATGGCGACCTCATGGGAAGAAGAACTGTTGGCCCAAAATGCCCCGGCCAAGACGGCGGGAGCAGGCGTTGAAGGGGATGGAGGTAACGTCGAGGAGCTCGTCGAGGCTTGTCTCCTAAATAGCGCAGGGATTTTCATATAGGGAAGCCAAGTAGCAGGACTGCGTCTGGAATGGTTATGACGCTTTCGCGTAGCAGAAACCGAGCTGGAGGTGTTTGCGGAGCTGTCGAGCTGAATTGCTAGAGGTGTGACGGTCGGATCACTACCACCGCTGTTCGAAAGCATGACCATGCCCGTGGCCCCGTATGTTGCCAATGCCTGAACATTTCCCGCGAGAAGCTGTGTCACCTTTTGGCCGCTTGAAGATGTGCCATTGTTGACAAAGGTGAAGTTCCCTTCGACAAAACCACCGCTGTTCACCCACGATGAACTCGGGATATCCCACGTCGCAAAACCGCCTACACTGGAAGGTGTACCAGCCAGTGTCCTAGTCTCGGTGAAGTTCCCAGCGACCTGAATGCTAGTACCGACCAAAGCGACGCAAGCCACGTTCCCGTTTAGGCCAAATCCTACCGTATTCCACGCGTCGGTCTGAACGTTATACATAGCGATCCCCGTCAACTTTCCTTGAGTTGAGGGTGTTTGAGTATCGGTGAAAGAGCCTCCAATATACAGCTCATTGCCGTACAAGGCGAATGATGTGACTGGATTATCAAGCCCCCCATTTGGCAGTAAGAAGAAATTCCCTTGTTTGTAGGCGACAATGTTAGCAGCGCCACCGAGCGAGGTCGTAGCGAACCTGAAGCTGCCACCCAAAAAGACAGTCCCCGACGGATGTTGCACGACAGCTGAGACGTGGGCGGTGTTAGTGTTTGTACCCAACGCATTGTAAAGATCAACACCGATAAGGTCGGCGGCAGTTTCACTGGTGTTGGATAGGACGCCAGTGGCATCAACGGTGGCTTTCGAGTTCAGTGGCCACTCGAAGAATCCGAATCCACGGCGAGTCCCGAGAGCAGCAGAGCCATTGCTGGCTGCACCGGGGGAGCCAGAGGTCACATTAGCGGACGTCAAGACTAGCTCGACGCTGCCAGCAACAAGTTCGTACTGTCCATTTTGACCTTGCCCTGTGGGTTGATTGGCCAATGACATCGTCACGGTCGTCACAAATGATGAAGACGAGGGGACAATCGGTCCAGTATAAATCGGTACCGTGATGTCGTTTTGAACTTGCTGCGACACAGTGGTCACAAACGGTTGCGCTCCATCACCAGGGAACACCGTTACTTGAACCGAGGTTCGAAGGGCACAGTCCTGGAAGTCATCACAGCCGGGTATGACCAAGTTGACTACATATTGTCCGGATGCCGAGACATACGGCAACCAAGTAAATGTAGGAGCTTGTGAAGCAGGTGTGCCAACGGAGACTGTAGAGACCAGGACGGTCTGAAGGGTAGCAGGAATGCCAGTGTTTGCATTTTTCGGCGACCAGGTTCCGGTCATCGTAACGTTGGATGGGTTGGGTGCAAAGCAGGACTGGGTATTCTGGCTGCCGACGGCTGAAGCAAATGCTCCAGAAGAGAGCAATTGCAGGATGTGGAGACCGGGAGCAGTTCCTTTCCACCCCGATAGAGTGATTTGCACACCAGTCAAGGAGACAGGAGACGTGAAAAGGAAGTCCTGGTAAAGGATTGATGCGTCGGTTGATAGCGGACAACTGCTTGTGCAGGTCAAGTTCTGGCCGGTAGATGGATCTACGTACGTGACACTTTGGACTGTGTTGTCGGGGAGTGATGTGACACTGAGAGAATTACGTCAGAGAACAAAAACATGGGGTCTGGGCAAGGGTGAAATCAAACAATACCTAAAAGCCGTAGTGCCGTAGCTACTCAGAAACGTGTTCCCAATCCGGACACCATACACGCTCATTGCGGCAAACGTGCGGACGGTGATGAGAGCCGCGTTGCCGGACGCAGCGAGCCACGTATTTCCTGGTCCATCAGAGCCTGCAGGACAAAGAATCGCCTGAATGCTACTAAACTGGGGATCCGTCGAAGAGGGGGCCGCGACAACCTGTGCGCCTTGAAGGGGTATCGGAACGAGCGAAGACGAAAATGGGGATGCACCTGGAGAATATGGAACATTGGGGTTGTTGTTGTTGCTGGTTACTCCGCCGTTGAATGACGTGGTGAATAGACCAGTGAAGAAAAGACTGTTGCCGGAGGCATTGGAAGTTATGGACGTGACTTGTCCGTTGAGACCCTTGAACCCAGGTGCGGACCATAAATTCGATTTGGGGTTCCAAACCGCAACCGAAGGACTTGGTGAGGAAAATTGACCGCCCACCCAAAGGTTGTTGTTGGATGAATCGCAATATACAGCGCTGACTGGACCGTCTGGACCACCGGAGCCGAGGGGAGAGAAGGCGCCTGAAGAGGGCGAATAAGAGACCACGTAGCTAGAGGAAATGTTGGCAATGGAAAGAAAGGAACCGGCGATATAATAGACATCGTTGATAGCACACGCGGAAGAAATCGAGCCACCGGAATTCGTGTTAGCAATGGCAGTGAGGGCCCCCTGTGGTGTGCGAGACAGAAGGGAAGACACCGAAGGGTCGAACGAACTAAGAGTAGAGTTGTCGAAGAGGTTCAGGCCGGCGAAGGCGCCAATGAGGCCGACCTGG
>JBBPKI010000098.1:0-44660 GCA_038089155.1 Nevesoporus exiguus
CATGTGCACCAGAGCTCACATTGTTGACAATCTCTATAACACTTACTTTTGTTGACAATGTGTTTATTCCTGGGGCACCTGTGGCAATTACAGTCATCCCAATGTCTGTATCGAATATATGTCTGGACTTGCTGAATGCCACCAGCATACCTTGACTGCAAGAGATTGTGTGTTTTACAATCATGATGACAAAGGATCAGACATATCAGTCTGAGAGAGGTTGCTAATAAAACGAAAAGCTGCACCAATATCATTCTTCCATGGCAATGTTGTGCTTCATGCTGCTCACTATGCATGCACTAGAAAATGTATATATACGAGAAAGCTCATCACAATACAAAATCTAACTACAATGGGGTTGTTGTGACAGCAGGTTCAGCTACCACACACTGCTTCTTGATTGACATTGCCACAGACTGGTTAGTAATCTGGTCTTGTGGAACATGGAGAGCAAATGCAGTTCCAAACACCGCCCTGTATGATCAAGTTAGGATTGGTCATGGAATGATACAGCTTGGCAGCTCACCTGTTCCACCACAATAAGAGTTTGCCAATGAACTATTGGTCCTCCTCAGCTTCAGCCCCTTCAAACCAGTTTATGATCACTTTGTAAAATTCATTGGTGTCAAATACACCATCAGCAATGGCCCATGATTCACAAGAGGAAAAGGCGAAATGCGTCTATGACCCAACCACCAGTGTTAGTCATTGTCTGCAATAAGATACACATACCTGGCAGGCAGCATATGCAATGGCACGCGGTTGGACTGTCGACATCCCTGAAATCATGGCCACATTCAATCGAGTTCTTCTGTCCCCTTGACAATGTTTCCTGCTAAGGCTTGGCTCAGGCATTGGGTTTCCCTGCATGTCCGTGGATGTTGGGGAGATGAAGATCGCTTTGAAAGCCTAGGAAAGACAAGCTAAGTATGACTGAATAGCATCAACATGTATCCCATACCATAACTAAGATCTCGCCCTTAAACAAACCTTTTGACGGATTGCTGGAATCAAATTGGTAGCCTGCATAGAGGAAAGCAGGCCATGACTGAGCAGTTACGAGGAAATCTGGATGGTATTCTTGAATGTTGTTCTGCTGGCTGTTTCAATATAAATAGTCGGTTCGGACATGTGTACATGAAATCCACTTACATTTCACTATTCCAGTTGTAATCCACCAGACACAAAAGTCATCCAGTGGTGTCATTGTAGAACCCCCAGCCACTTTTATCCAATGGCACAAAGGGGGGATTGGGAGCAGGGGTACCGCACATAAGCCAGTTCAGGACCTCTACTTTCAGCCTGTGGGTGTCGTCTGTGTGGGCAGTGTCAGCTCCCCTGCCAAGCTGAGCTCGAGTGAGTACTGTAGTGCTATGCAAATGAGGTAGAGTGAGTTACTTGCTGTATGACATTGGCGAGATTTTCCAATGGCACCATTTGAATGGAGGGGATCCATCAGAGAAGCTCTTTATAGCATCCAAACAAATGATTCTCCCTTTCATGTATTGTCAGCTATGATGAGGAAAAGAACAGAACACTTACATTCCAGTGTGGTTGATTACAACATTCTGGTCTGCAAGTTGTACTCATTGGTCGGCCTCTGCCAACATGTCAGCAACCATGTCATGGAGAGAAACCAGTTGTCTGATATGTTGGCCAAGGTGGTTGAAGTGATCCCAAGAGTTGTTTCGAGAACTGCAGACACAGCATTCATGAGTTCACCCATTCAAAGGTCATGAATGATACTTCACCTTCTTCCTCCTTGCAGAGCATATACCTCACTTTGCAGGAGTGTTACTTGTTGACAGAGAAGTGCGACACTATTGTCATCATTCCTGGCAGGTGGAGGGGGATCATTGTTCTGGGCAGAGGGATTCGCCATATGATCTAGAATAAAGCAGGGGGAGACACAGTGCCTGGCAGTAGGAGAAAGGTGGATGCCAATTCCAGGGGATGGGTACAGCATGTGGGTGATGATTGGAGTAGGGAGGTTAGCTTTTCAAGAGTCAGAGTTAAGACAGTGATGTCAAAATATGTCCAGCCACTTGCAGGATTGGCAGAACACAAAGTTGCCCATTAAATAGTAGCATCTGTCCCAATCCAGGTGATTGTCACCATTAACATGGCTAAATGACTCTTACACATGCTGTGATGGAAGTTGTCAATAGCTTGAGACATGGAGCGCACAATCACAACGCCAAACCAGTGCCATTAACATTGTTGCTAATTGGATGGTGGCTGCATCACTTAAAAAATAAAAATTGAGTGAATAGCTGAAATGGTGGATGAGACAAACTATTGAATATCCGAGCAGGTTGACGCATTGATCTTTGCGGAGTGCATCCACAGCCCTGTCTTGGTGTATAAAAGAAAATTTCCAAGATTATGGCCATAGCATAAAAATCAAAAATCAAATGAGTAAATGAAATGGTGGATGGGAAGTGTTAGAAAACAGACTGTTGAATATCTGAGCAGGTTGATGTGTTGATTCTCGTGGTATGTGTCCGTGTATGTTAGTGTATAAGAAGAGTTGTTCTGAGTATCTTGCCTGCCTTGTAAAGGCATGGGCCTCTGTGCCACTGTCGTCGTCATAACCTATGGCAATCCTGTCCACCATTCGCCCGTCGGTTCTACCCCACAAGCTCGAACAAATGATTTTTCTATCAGCTAATGGAGAACCACATGAACTTTATCAATACATATTTGTGGCTCAGCATGTCCAAACTTGGTGAGTGAACTGTAGGGAATTCTTGGTACTTCTACTGAAATACTCAGTGTGAAGGCTCGAGCCTATCCTATACAGAGAGATCAGGCTTCTATCAAATGGCCAGGCATGTCAACTTCTAATCTCACTCTGTAGTAGGCCCAAGGCAATCATTAGCCTCTGGCTAAACTTGCCCATCCGCCCCAAGCTGGCTGTTGTGCTCCTTCGCCACTGCCATCATGGGCTACAGACCCTCATCCTACAGCTTGCAGGTCAGCATGTCTCGTATGTATATGCATGTGATCTTCAATGCCATTACACACCTTACTTCCTTGACCTCCCTTTCCCTTGGTCCTGGCCTCCTGTTTCAGACTCACTTCATGTATCTTCCTCGTGTGGTGGTCTTCCACCATGTTACCCACCTTGACCTGGGGACCCAGTGGGATTGGGGACAAACTCCTAGTGGCTTCGAGGACTTGACAAGCTTGACACATTTGTCTATCAACTGGTCAAAGATGCGCTCCTCCACGAATGCTTTGCTTGCCCTGCTCAGTCATGAGAGACTCGTTATGTTAGTGTTTTGGAGAGGAGAACTTGACCCTCACCACTGGGTCATCGATAACTTGGAGCTGCACAGTTTGGGAGACCAACAGGTCATAATACTTTGGCAAGGTAGTTTGTTGACCTTTAAGTTGTTTGGTGGGATCTGGGACTATGGTGCACACATGTTAAATGCCAGTCTCTCTGGACTCAAGTCCGACTGGAGTTGCGGAGTTCTAGGGGTTATTGGAGGAGTTAGTATAGGAGTTGGACTGGAGGTCCAAGCAGAGGAGTCAGAGCAAAGGTACTCAGGAGGACATTGGTGCAGGACTTATGTGTCACGCCTCTAAGCAGGTCTGTGTCCTCATATTTCGGAGGCACAGGAGTCCAACAGGGAGGAGATGGGGGGATCACGAAATGAGGGGAGAGTGCTTTAGTTGATATTCATACTGAGGAGTACATACAGGAGGTACAGGAGTTAAATAGTGCAGAGTAAGCGAAGGAGATACTAAACAGGATGAAAATAGTATTTGACAAAGGTGGAGAACAACATGAAAATATTCTAGGAGATAAGAAGCGACCTAAGGGTCACAGAATGTCAAGGGTAATACTAAGGGACGAAGGAGGGACGAAGGAACAAAAGGAATAACAAACGGGGATAATGTCCAGGCGGTTCCGAGCGAGCACAGCCACAGGTCCGATCGGAGGATCGGCGCTCCGAGGAGCTCCATGCGTGGTGGAGACAGAGGTGGACTGGAGGGGGACAGAGTTGACTGGAGTTGGTCGGAGAAGGGGCCAGAGGAGGCAGAGATGGCTGGTTTGGCACAGATATGACAACACATCATTGAATGGCAGAAGCAAAACAATGGTAAGTGATATCCAGCACACGATCAAGATGGAACTAACCTTGGTCTTGAAGTCACCATAGTCACACGACCTACCCTCACTGAGGAAATCATGAACATTGATACAGACCATGAACACTATGACATGGATAGCATTCCGTGGGAGATTGATTCCTTGCAATATCGACTAAGTAATAAAAGTGATCAGTGATTAACACTTAGTGCCACAAGACTTGTCACATAATCGGGTATGGCAGGGTGACGAAGAAAGACAGATTAAATGAGGGGAGGGGACACTTCAAACTGTATCAAATGTTTAACAACAGCAATATATGATTTGCACCTCACCGTGAGACAGAGGAAACTGGGAGGAAAGGGAGATGAGATGAGGGGAGGGGATGCTTCAAACCGTCTTCAACCCCACTGTCACTCAATACAAGATGGCGATGGGACAACAGATGGACTCAAAGTCCAAAAGCGTTCTCTGCATGACACAAAGTCTGACCGCAAAAGAAATGCTGAGAGGCCCATAGCCACTCTGGGAGGGAAGTGAGCAATGACTCAGGGCATGGTCTTGGCACATGAGGTGCAAGGGTAGTGCACCAAGTGGCACAAGATACCCACAATTGACTGGGGGGAGTGAGCAATGACTGGTGTGGTCTTGGCATGTGAGGTGTGAGGATGGTCGAGGACGAGGCAGATGGGTCTTTCTCAAGGGGATGAGCCAGAAAGAGTAGGATTCTGGAACTTGCCGGAAGCATCCAAGGGGTACGTGTGTGCAGTGACTCACAACCACCTTGCTCACTACAGTAAACGTCTGTCGTTAAAA
The DNA here is from genome assembly GCA_038089155.1 of Nevesoporus exiguus. Lineage (NCBI taxonomy): Eukaryota > Fungi > Basidiomycota > Agaricomycetes > Boletales > Boletaceae > Nevesoporus > Nevesoporus exiguus. The sequence continues at coordinate 4,919 of JBBPKI010000098.1, forward strand.
CATCATGGGCTCGTTTATCAATACAAGTAACAATTTCACCACCCTTGCACCTCATGCACCAAGACCATGCCCTGAGTCATTGCCCACTTCCCTCCCAGATTGGCTATGGGCCTCTCAGCATTTCTTTTGCGGTCAGACTTTGTGTTGTGCAGAGAACGCTTTTGGACTTTGAGTCCATCCGTTGCCCCATCACCATCTCATATTGAGTGACAGTGGGATTGAAGACAGTTTGAAGTGTCCCCTCCCCTCATCTCATCTCCCTTTTCTCCTGGTTTCCTCTGTCTTGCGGTAAGGTGCAAATCATATATTGCTGTTGTTAAACATTTGATACAGTTTGAAGTGTCCCCTCCCCTCATTTAACCTGTCTTTCTTCATCACCCCACCATGCTTGATGATTTACATACTGATCCCAGTGCTCAAGTATTCTTGCCCCTCAGAAACCAAAGTAGTCTGTCTACTATCTCACCAGGCTCGTATGGCATCATTCCCTCTCATTCCATTGACCTTACTCATGATCTGGGTGTAGTAGCGGTAACATGTTGTAAGATCTACAGTGAGTGGTGGAACATTTAACATGGTTTGCAGCATCTGCTCTCCTCCCTCCCTCTCTTAAGCTGGTCTTTCCTCATTATTCCACTGTATTTGATGATCCGTGCACCGTAGTCCCCAGGCTCAAGTATTCCCACGCCTCAGAAATTAAAGTAGCCTGTCTACTATCTAGCCAGGCTTGGGTGATATTGTTCTCTCTCATTTTGTTGATCTTGCCCACAATCTGGACATAGTAGTGGTGCCATGTTGTAAGATCTATGATGAATGGCAATTATCGTCCTTCATGCAGGTCATGCAATGCCGCTAGGATACCTGCACCTGCAAGCCCATATAAATTGTTGAGCTGGTCACCCTGAATGTGATGAGAAAGGTTAGTTGGGTTAATGGTTAACAAATTGATGATGAAGCGCTCAAAGAACTCTGAAGAGAAATAGTTTCCTGCATCATCTTGACCAAGAAACTCGAAACCGCTGAGGAGGTTTTCAACCCATCAATGATAGTACTCGATGCCCCTTCCTTCATGTCTCCTCAGCTTACGAAGCTTGAACTCATGGTGGGTGTTGTACAGGGTGTAAATTTTGAAGAAGTGCCGGATGTTGACCATGAGGGTTAGCATCTTGCACTCTGTATTGTCTGGCATCGTGAATGCTGCTGCATCAACAATCGGTTGTGCCACTGTAGTCAGTGCCCTCTCGATCATTCCTCTGCAGGTATTTAGATTTGGAACAGCATTCTCGACAACCATGAGGCGACCCAACTCTGTATGAGCAGCTGCAAGTAGCCATTTTTTCTGCATATGGTCCAGATCTACTAGCAGGGTAGCAGGGACAGCAGCAGGAGCTGTCAGCATTTGGCTAGGTGCTTGTATGGCAACTGCAATAGGCACGGAAGTGTTAGACTCCACTGGCAGGGTCAAGGTGGCAGTGGGGACAGCAGCAGAGGTGGGCATGGGGACAAAACTCAGGGAGGTGGTGGGACAGATGAACAAAGACCTTCGAACTACAGGTGGTGGCCTCGCCCAGGGCTGTCATCCGACAAGATGGGATACTGGGGTCTGGGTTTACATATATATCCTGTGGCAAGCAGGGTAAGCTAAGCCGTAAGTAACACAGTTGGATTCAAATAAGTGGTCTTACCTGCATGGTATTCGAGACTGGAGTATCAAACTATCGTACGTTCTGGATCACTGGGTGAAATGGTTGCATTGCAGTGGCTACTGTGGAGTTGTTGCTGATGTCATGCCACATTTGGCTGAGAGTTTGGAGGCCAAACTCGATCTCTAGGTCTGTATATCTGCCTTGTGTGCATGTTGCCATTGCAGTAGGAGTTTCTGCAGTGGCGGGATCCCACTGTTGGTAATGGTAGGATTCATGTGTCGGTTGCATACTTGGAGTGGTGGGATTCTGGGATCAGTAGTGGTAGGGCTCGTACATAGGTGCATGCCACATCTCATGCAATTGTTGGAATGGTATTGGTGTGCTCTCTAGATGTGTGCGTAGTTGTCTAGCATCTGGAAGGTCCAGATTTGGGTGGTGATATGGCTCATGCGGAGGTGGTGTATGCCATTGTGCATGTACCTTGGGCAGTAGACCTGGACCTTCAGCCTGAGGTGGTTGAGGTACTCTGCTGGTAATATGGATATACTGCTCATTCTGTACTGGCCACGGGCTTGGATATTCCTGTAGAAGTCATGTCAGCAGCTCCAACACAGTAGATAACGAAGTTAAGCTGACATATTCGCTGGACATGCTGAAGTTATTTGCAGACAAAGGACATGATTGTATTCATATAAATGCGTAATTAATACAGAGGGACAAAATCAGAACTAAAGTGAAGTTCCCTGGATGGAGTTCTGTGCCCTCTGTCATCACCGCTATCAGAAGTACTGGAACCACCAGTCGCGTCACCGTTATCATCGAAGGACAGAGTAGTGGTCCCTTCAATCCCGTCTTCCTGCGGCTCTATGGCTTCTTGGATGTTTCTGACATCCTGTTCTGCAATGGCAAGGTCTGTGAGGCCTTCGTGGTATCCAACAAACTGCAACACTGCATCTCCCTCAACATTGGTGGCTGCTAAACTACCTGTATCATCAAGAAGCTGCTTGAGGATGTAGATCTGTTCCTCATTTGCAGTGAGGTCCCACTCACATCACTCTCGGATAATATTGAGAAACTTTCTGTGCTGTTCAATCGACTTGAGTTCTGCTATGCTAAGTGCCACACAGAAGGCAATACACTCGCGATCTGTGAGTTTATATGCATACGCACTCTCCAAAACGTTACGAGGCGTGTTTCAAAGGGTCTGGTAAATACAGTGCCAAGTTGTGTGAACCTACTCATCGAGTCTCTACTAAAGTCCTTGAGGACTGAGAGGACAGTCCAAATACCCGGGATGCAATATGGAGGTCAAGCGGAGAAGCTCATGGTTTATGGGGAGAAGCCAGAGAAGTCATGGTTGGTGAGGTATATGGTTGGTAGCGAGGTTTGCTCTGCTGGTGATGACCTGTCTCGTCGTTGAAAGATGGTGTTGATAGGCTTCTTTTGTGACTAGAAGCGAAGTGAGGCTCTGGAGGTGGCAGGGGAAAGTGTGGCAGGGGAGACTGGGGACTGAAATGAGGGTTGTTGTGTGGGAGCTTAGCATCTGGCTCAACAGATACCATACTGCCTTCTTGGGGACTATGGAGAGAAGATGAATTTGCAGATGCGGTAAGAGAGGGTGAGAGGTGAGGTACAATGTTAGAAGTATGATCTTGAGGGGAGTCCTGCATACATGTTCTCACTGCCGGAGGGCTATCTACAATGGGGGTATAGGAGAGGAGGCTGTTAAGGACATCGGAGTCTGACCTTGAGTCACCTGACTCTAAACTTCCCTCCGCCACTCCACCTGGTAGCTGACTGCTTCACGAGTTCCTATCAGTCAAGGCTGTTCTGATCTCAAGTCTCACGCTTCCAGCATCACTCATCCTTGACCACCCTTGCGCCTTACATGCCAAGACCATGTCAGCATTGCTCACTATCCCCCAGAGTGGCTGTGAGCCTCTCAGCATTTCTCTTGTGGTCAGACTGTGTGTCGCACAGAGAACACTTTTGGACTTTGAGTCCATCCGTTGCCCTGTCGCCATCTCATATTGAGTGACAGTGGAGTTGAAAATGGTTTGAAGCATTGCCTCACTCGTCTCCTCCCTCCAATTTGGGTCTCGTTGCTTTTGTTTTCTCTTGTCTCTTACCCCTGCTCCCTACTTTCTGGCAACACCCCCTGTCTACTTCCAGTATGTAGTCTGGTTTCTGCATCTGTGACTTATTCATTGCATTTTCAGCCACCCTTCCGCCATTCATTATGGTGACTGCTGTCTCAAGATATGTTTCCCAAACCCGCTCCTCTGATCATGAGTTCTTGTACTCCATTGTATACTCTGTGCTGGGCTCACATGTCTTACAAGCCATCTTCAACTGCTTGGACGCAAAAGCAGTTGCTTGCGACAGCCAGGGTTCGACCATCTACATAACCCCCAACATGGATTTTGTTCCCGAACCCCATAACGGTAGAGAGGAGTTGCATGCCCAAGCCAATGGATGTTTCAGGACGGCCAACTGCTTCCAGTGGCCTCAGCTATTTTGCAAGGAGTACGAGTATGCCATCTATGTCCCCTGGAAGGAACATCATTCTTTCCCTGACCCTATCTCATGGGCATGGTATCGCCCCTCTGAATCAGATTTCGAACCACTCAACATGGCCTTTCCTGTCAGAAAACTCAAGGAAGAAAAGGCACTTGGCATTGGTTCCTTGTACAAGATTGCTGGCAACTGATATGTGGAATGGAAAAAGACTCACGGAGATAAGCAAGACATTGCGAACCAGATGCTGAAGTCCCTCAATCACAATGTGACGGTGCTCCTCTACCATCCCCTCATGTACTGTGACATTATCGTTTTTGTTGCTCAAGCACAACAATATTTCCTCAACATCTTGGCTTTCCTTGACTATGTTCAGCGTGTGGTCCCCCATATCGCCTACCCTCCTGTTATCCCTGTCTCTGTCCGGACAGACTGGATGGGGTGCTTTACTATGGACAGTAAAGTCTGTGGTGAGTTTTTCTATGCTGGTGTCCCTGTCTGGCTTGAATGCTCTGAGTACACCATCATCTCCGAGACAAACATCCTGAATCCGGTCCAATATACATTTCCTGACAACATTGTATGCAGCATGTACTCAGAAGGTGGGAGGCCGGCACAGCAATTTGACTGCCTGTATTACAATCCAGGCAGTTTTCACCGACATATACATACTCTTCGCCACTACACAGGCACAACAGCTCCCAGTACCGACACACACACACCCGCCTCCAAGGGTTCATCTCGAGTGGGCAAAGCACCCACACAAGCGCAGACTAGGCGTGCAGCACAAAGGGAGTCCACTCATCCACAGTCTAGTAAGTACTTTGTGCCATCATTTTAACTGTGCATTAATGTGCTATTCAGATCCTGCGTGCAGTGGTCATAAGCACACCGGTGGTCACAACAAGTGGACTCAACTGACCTTGCCTGAGATGCCTGCTCCTCTACTTGTTTGGGAGAATGCCATGAAACTCGTGGCCAAAAAGGGGGTCTTTGTGGAGAATAAAGACATGGATTGGGGATATCTTGTGCCAGAACCTGCTCTCCTTGTCTCTGGCCAGACACCTGAGCATTGTCAGCTTTTTATGACAGATTGGCTGGCCATTCGACCCTTCTGGATTAGCCGGCTTGATCATGACCCCCCCGCGCACTTTCCCACCCCCCAGCTATGGAGGGAGTTTCTGCACAAAGCACCAAGTAGGGAAGAACTTGAGGTGGACCACAAGCACAAAGGGAACGCTACAGCTAAGGGCCACAAGTTGGCCACTCTTGAGATTTTTGGTGAAATTGCAGGGGCAGTGGTGCAAGGGTCATGTAATGCACCCCAAGACACTTTTGAGTGGTGCAGCAAGCATATTCCTACCACCTCATTGTCTAACCCTCCGCTGCGCCTCATCAGAGCTATCTTATGGAAGATTTACGAGATCGGCTGGCGCTATGAGTTGTGCACCCTTGACCAGGCACTTAAACCTTGACTGTGGGCAGAGCATCGTACAGAGCGATTAGATATGATGCATGCCATCTTCCCTGGTAGTGCGGGCCTCGTGCTTTGGTCTGAGCCTTTACCAACTTGCCCTGGCGACCTGGGACTGATGGACTCCCACATCGACAACCACCATGTGCTCAAGAGCTTTTGCTATCTTCTCTCCACCTGGCCTGATGCCCCAGCTGCATTTTCAGCTGTTCCGGCGTTCAGTGGGCCCAACTCATGTGCACAGGCCTTCGAGTTCATGTCTCAGACTTGTGTATTCTACGTACAGACATTTTTTTATCATTTTGGCCAACCACCCCTCCTCCCCCATCAGTTCCCTTTCGAATACCACAGATAGCGATATGTGATGGATTGTTTTCTCGTCCCCTCCTACTTCCTGTGTGTAATATATAGCTTGGTTCCATTTCCACTATGTCAATACAATGTCTTGTTTTTATGACTTTACTGTCTGACACACTGGAACTATGCCTTTGACTCAGCAGTGGAACACTATCCTCGCATAAACTATTAATGCTATTGGCATTCACACTGGTATGTCTTCTCTTTTGACTTGTTTTCTTCATGTGCTGTCATCAATGTTCCAGATACCCCAGACACAGCAAGTTTCGTACTTGATCACTTGTACATCTGCTATGCGGCATAGGAGAGCGTGCCCTTTTCAACAAATGTGTTCCACACACTGCTCATGCATTGTAGACCCCTGTTCATACGTGGTCACCTGTACATATATATTCACCATGTGGCTTGGAGGTGAATACAATAACAAGCCCCTTCCTACCCAGTATGCTCTTCTGAACACTACTATTGTGTTCTTTCATGCTAAGTATCTCATCTCTGTCTGTGTTGTGCTACTTACTGCTGGTAATATTAATGTTCCGGTGTCTCCCAGGTTGCAGTCACTCCTGTTCATCGAAGAGAGGGTTGACCCAACATTGAACCTCATGTGACATCTACAATACAGTGCAATCTGAGCGAATCACACAGGCGGACACAACATTCCGCTTATCCGAGGAATCACTATTCAAGCAGCTCAGAGTTGACAATATTGGGGTACAGGTGCATGACTCCAATAGTTTGAGAGGCACAATACTGACTTTGGATTCAGGTTGATCAACAATTTCTTCCTCCAGTGGGTGCAGGTGTTGGTGCTTCTGCACCAGTCTATGGGGTGAGCCCATACTTATTCTTCAACATCAATCCGAGTGTGCTAATGGTTTCCTTGTCTCATCCAGGAAGCATTGAGCCAAACTGTACCTGCCAGTTCCAATAGCCAGGATGCTCCTGCACCAATACTCATTTACCCTGCTCCTACGCTGGTTGCATCCACCTCCACCTCGGAAGCTCATGTCAGCCTAGCCTCTGAGCAGATGTATCCCCCACGCAAACGCAACCACAGACTCCCTGCAAGGTATCGAGACCTGCTGCCAGACCCACCATTACCTGCTGTAGACCTATCACCAGCACCCTTGGCCAGCTCCTTCATTCCACAAGTCATTCTTCACATGTTTGACTCATTCTGCATGCAGTTCAACAAATTTGGTCTCACATGTGCCTATCGACATCGCCCATCACACGATCCAAACTGTTCCCTCACCATTGATGAGTTGTCCCAAGCACCCAACCATATTGTTCCCATTTCTGCAGGAGAGGAAAGGTGACCAGACTATCCACCACCATGGCCCTGGGCCAACATGTCGATATGGCACCTCATGAGGTGGAAGCTCACAGGTAGTGCACAGAAATCCAATTTGGAAGTCACATGACTGGTCCACAAGGTTATCCAAGCCCCTGACTTTGATGTCTCTCAGCTATCGAAGTTTGATGCCTCTGCAGAGTCATCCCGAATTGATGGCGCCAAGAAGGAGATCCCAGCAGACCATCCATTCAGTATTGATGGATGGCAGCAAGCATCTGTTGACATATCAGTACCTATGAGGGAAAAGAAGCAGGGAGGTAATGGTCGAATGTTCTCAGTGGACGGTCTTTTATATAGACCAATACTTGATGTTGTACGAGCGGTATTCGCAGAAGCTTCCTCCAAGGCATTCCATCTCACCCCATTCAAGTGGGTTTGGAAATCTCCTCTGACCAGTCACAAGCAACATATTTACGACAAACTTTACACATCTGATGTGTGGAATGACACTCATGATGAGATAATGAAGCAAAGAAGAGACGATAGCTGTAACTTAGAATGGGTGATTGCTGGACTGATGTTTTGGTCCAACTTGACACAGCTTGCACAGTTTGGCCATACGTTGGCTTGGCCAGTTTATCTTTTTTTCGGTAACCTCTCCAAATATGCATAGACAAATACAGATTCTGGATGTTGTCATCCAATTGCATTCATCCCTTTGGTATGTCTTTTCCGATCAGTTGAGCCACTCAGAAGGTCTCATATGTCTATCAGTTGCCCGAGTCCATCAAAGCATTCATGTCCATGATCACAAAGAAGACTAATCGTGACCTGCTGACTCATTGCAAGCAAGAACTTGTTCATGTGTTGTGGAAAAAAAATGCTTGACGAAGATTTCATCGAAGCTCACAAGAATGGCATTGTCATTGAATGCTTTGATGGGGTCACTAGGAGAGTCTATCCCCATATTTTTACTTACTCTGCTGACTATCCAGAAAAGTGAGTACTTCAGTACATTTGTTATCCAGGCACCACTAATCGCTTTGAAGGGTTATCTTGGCCACGATTCGGGACAAAGGAATCTGTCCTTGCCCTCGGTATTTCATACCACAATCCCTATTTCATCGTACTGGCTTTGTCAGAGACCTAACCATGCGAATATCTTGCTGTTGAGTTTACTTATTGGACAAGATCGACCACACGTGATGGGCCATCTACGAACTTGGCAGGCCAGTGAAAAGTACAATTGTGGAGGCTCTCCTCAAACCAGAATCGCTGGTCCCCACTAAGGTAACAGTCTATTTTCCCTCTGGTGTTCCTCTCCTAGGGAACTGAACCTACTGCTAGAATTCGTTTTGTGAGAGATTAGCTCCCTTGGGATTCAAGCTCTTCCCGATCCTGGTGGTTGACTTACTACATGAATTTGAGCTCAGTGTCTGGAAATCCACCCTGAGACACCTACTTTGGATTCTTCATGTGATTGATCCTTGCAAGATTGACACTTTGAACAAACAGTAAGGCTAATGGCCTCTTCTTAGTTTCCCATCTGACAGGTGTTCTGATAGGTTCACTCAAATTACCTCATTTTCTCCAAGTAAAGGCACAATCTGCAGCTTTCCCCCAGATGTGTCAGACACAAGCTTGTGGCCTGCATGGTTTTTTCAGCACGTTCTCTTAGTATGTTTTTCAACCTATTGATGAGGAGTGATGTGAATAATACCTGCTTGCAGTGTTCAATGCCCATATTTGAATGCCTGTTCCCTCCTGGTGACGACAAGAACATTCAATGCCTCCTCTTTTGCCTCTGCGAGTGGCATGCACTAGCTAAGCTCCAAATTCACACCAAAGATTCCCTTACGCTCCTTCAGCAATCATTATGCTTCCTTGGTGATCAGCTGCACCATTTTCAACGCCATACATGTGCTGTGTTCCATACTCAGGAACTACCTTCTGAGGCAACTCAATGGCAAAGGAGGGAACTCACTGAGTTCAATGATGGCCATTGAAAGAAGCCGCCATGTTCAGGTTTGATCCTGAAGAAGTTTAATCTCGACACATACAAGTTTCATGCCTTGGGGGACTATGTTGCAATGATCTGAATGTTCAGGACAACAGACTCGTACTCCACCCAACTTGTGAGTGAACTGCAGGTTCTCTTCTGCTGCCCAGAACATGCACCTGATGTGATTACATTTCCAGGGTGAACACACCCATCGTCAGCTCAAGAAGATGTATTGACTGTCCAACAGAAAAAACGTCACTCACCAAATGGCAAGGCAGAGCACCCTCATCAGACGTCAAGAAGAAGACGACAAGGGGATCAATATTGATCTCCATGATCCATGTCCGATGTTGCATCACTTGATGGCAACGCATATGCACTGCAATAATGTATTCAGCCTGCCTTTGCTCATGCATGGTCACGCCAATGACCCAGCTGTGAAGGTGAATGATCATTGCATTCAGGATCTGCTTATTTACTTGTGTTGTAGTCAGATTTCATGCCATGCCTGAAATTCCATTTATTGTCAAGACTCCTTGACCTCGAATTCGATGGGGATGAGCGCACATTCACCCTGGAGCAATGAAATGAGTTGCATCTCCTGAACCTCAACCATGTTGTGGAATCAAAATCACTTTGTATCAACTACACTACATATGATATTCACAGGGACTTTGACTACGTGTGAGCTGGCCACCCCTCGTTCGTCATGACTCTGTCGAGGGAAGAACTCAAATCCCATCCATTTTGGTATTGTCAACTAATCAAGGCCTTCCACCTCAACGTTCACTTTTGTCCGGGTGGTATTAGCCATTCCAAACAGTCAATGGAGGTTCTTTGGGTGTGCTGGCTAGGCATTGATCCAGACCATAAGTGGGGATTCAGACACTGTGCACTGCCAAAGGTCGGTTTTGTACCCAAAGAAAGTGATAGTCCAGCATTTGGGTTTTTGAATCCATCCTTGGTGATTCATGGTTGTCACCTCATTCCAGCATTCTTGGATGGGCATACTGACCAACTTCTATGAAGAGGAGTGTCAGTAGCCAGACCGCATGGTGACCCAGATGACTGGGTAGCATATTATGTGAACATGTGAGCTCTGTTTATTCAACATATTTACCTACTGTGTGCTAACAAACTTCAAAGTTTTGTGGACCATGATATGTTTGCACATTACACCGGGATTGGTGTTGGTCATGATGCTGTGCTCATGGAAAGACATGCATACAGCATGGTTACAGACAACATACCAAATGATCATGAAGGAACCCCTGTCGATGAGATGGAAGATCTAGTTTCAATTGGAGTGTTGGAAAACAACATGGAGGTGGATGAAGTGGCCAGTGACAAGGATGGCAACGGCAGTGATGAGGCTGACAAGAGCACCAACTGCAGCCCGTCGGTCATATCTGACAAGGATGACATTGATGTTGACTTTTAGGATGGGCTGGTGTTACTCTGACTACATAATCTACATCTAACCCATTAGATACATTAATCTACTTTATACTCCATACTTGAGTTTATTGACATCACGATGGATCTGGACACCTGAAATGAAGTTGGTGCTTCAGAGTGGCTTGTGGATGCTTGCAATGAGCTTTCCATTCTGTGTATTGATGACACTGACAAAAATCCATGTAAAAGCCATTACCATAGCTATTGGAGAGGTTCTACTTGATAAGGACTTATCCAAGGCCTTCCTTGTACATACATTTTGTGACCACGCTTGCAATGAAAATCAGACCAACAGTCCTTGTCATCACAGTGCCAATAGCAGATATGGCCTTGGCAAGGTCTACATTACCAAATGACTATGACAACTTGAATAAGTGGTTATACCGAAATTGGGTTGGACCCGATGCATATGCCAAGGACACCTCTAATCCATAGAGTGTCATAAATAGACCTTGTGACAATGGTAGAACTGAAAAAGCTGCTTGCTAACGACCACTACATTCTACAACTAATGACTAGCCATAGTGTACTTGCATGACTTCACCAGATAGTGCAGCGAGATCCAATTATGTGATTTTTGATGTAGAACACATACCTGTTTCTGTCAAGCGGAAGATTGCATAGGGCATATGAGTTCGGGTATAGGTAATGAACAATTTCACTTCAAGTGGGCTGACAGGGCCCTGACGTACTTGCTACAGTTGTATGACTCAAATGGCTGGTTGTAACTACTGTGGAACTCAACATCTGTCTTTGTCTTGCCATGAGCTTTAAGCTGCAAGAGCTACCAGGGACATTCCAAGTCATTACACATGGCATTGTAGCTATTGCTACTGCTCCTGTGGTCATTGCAAGACTGTCCTGACATCCTAGTGTGAGTACGTGAATAAGACCCCTCGCAGCAGCACTCAGTTTCTAGTTATTTTGCTAGCTTGATGCATTTCCTACGGTTGGATCCAATGGCCTATTTGGCTCCTGGTTGGCTGGTTTCAAGTTCCTGACCAGTGGCATAGATATTATACAAAAAGGATATGAGAATGCAAGTCTAGTATTTCCTGCTCGCCCTGTTTGTTCCCTATAATATGATGTTGCAGCATCAGTTCACTCCTTTCAAGGCTGCAGACTTGTATGGCTGGATTGTCATTTTGAGCAGTTGAGAACACCTCAAAGAATTATGAAGAGCACCTGACAGTGAGCTTTCTCTCGTGGAAGCTGTCAATGATGTGAGTAACTGAGACGCAGGTCTCAAATTAATTCTTATTGGCTGTCATTGACAGTACCTGAGCACCCACTATACTCTGGGTGACAAGGTTCTTGATACGCCTTACTACAATGTCACAGTGAGTCTCTTGTAGCTTACTTGGAATATTGGAACATCATATTCTGAGATCAGAGATGAGATTGTTACGGCATTTGAAGAGGCTCTGGATCTCACAAGTGAAGGTGAGGTCTATTTTGGTGAATATTTGACATGTGCCAATCTCCAAGCTGGGAACCTTTTAGGGTGGAAGAGTGTCTCACCAATAGGAGCCATTCAACAGGTGGTCTGTAGGTCAACTAGCAGATTTCTCATTGACCTTCCTCTGTGTACATATTCCGTTTACTCCCTCTTCTGTGTTGCCTAATTCACCACCCCAGGTCATAATCCTGATTGGATTGATCTCAACATCTGGCATGCCATTGACGTTGTCAAAACTGGACTTATAATCAGGCTGTTTCCTAAGTTCACAAGGCCATAAGCCATCTCCGTCACCTTCCCTAGGCCTAATTTCATATGACTGGCAGTGTGGTTGCCCGTTTCTTCACAGTCATTGCTCAAGACGATGTGCAGGCTCGGAAGCATCTCAGACCAATCATTGAAGAGCGATTGAGACATTCGAATGAGCCTAAAGACAAGTGGACTGAACAATCTGTATGTTGATTTTTTTTTCTGACACAAATGTGCTCACTTATATCTCTGTTAAATGCCAATCTCTCCGGACTCAAGTCTGACCAGAGTTGTGGAGTTCTAGGGGTTATCAGAGGAGTTAGTTTAGGAGATGGACCGGAGGTCCGAGCAGAGGAGTTGGAGTGGAGGTACTCAGGAGGACATTGGCGCAGGACTTATGTGTCACACCTCTAAGTAGGTCCATGTCCTCGTATTTCGGAGGCACAGGAGTCCAACAGGAAGGAGATGGGGGGATCACGAAATGAGGGGAGAGTGCTTTAGTTGATATTCATACTGAGGAGTACATACAGGAGGTACAGGAGTTAAATAGTGTGGAGTAAGCAAAGGAGATACTAAATGGGATGAAAATAGTATCTGACAAAGGTGGAGAACAACATGAAAATATTCTAGGAGGTAAGAAGCAACCTAAGGGTCGCAGAATGTCAAGGGTAATACTAAGGGACAGAGAAGGGATGAAGGAACAAAAGGAAGTACAGACAGGGATGATGTCCGGGAGGTTCCAAGTGAGCACAGCCACAGATCTGATTGGAGTAGCAGAGCTCTGAGGAGCTCTGTGTGTGGTGGGGACGGAGGTGGACTAGAGGGGGATGGAGGAGACCGGAGTTGGTTGGAGAAGGGGCCGGAGGAGGCGGAGATGGCAGGTTTGGCACGGATATGACAATCTCTACCAGAATCATCTTATATTGTGGCTGATCGAAGAAGTCAAGAGTTCTCAGCTGAATGTAAGATCATTGACAAGTCGTGTGCTTTCTGTCTTTTTCCCTGCCATTCATGTGAATATACTTGTTTATTTCATCACGTCTGGTACTCAAAGTCCAACTTATCACTGTGGCAGACAACTTCCTCTGTACATGTGAATTTGTCCATGGTGATCCTAGCTTAATCCAACATACCCACCACTATAGACCTTTGCCCATGCACTTTTCTATCTGGTAGTGAACCCTCAATACATTCAACCGCTCCAAGAGGAGGTCAAGGCTGTCATCAGAAAAGAGGGGTGGTTGAAAGGTGCACTTGGGAAGATGTGTAAAATCGACAGCTTCCTTAGGGAGTGTCAGCAGATGGAAGGTGTAAGTGCCAGTGAGTATCTCAGCACCTATTAATTGGGTGACCACCCTGATTATTTGACTTCTGAGCTCCTGTCGTGTGCAAGGTCATGAAGGATTTCATCTTCTCGGATGGAACTTTCATGCTAAAAGGCACAATAATCAGCATCGCCACCAGATGCTTACATCATGACGAGAAGTTTTATGAGAACGCAAATGTATTTGAGCCCTTTTGATTTGTGAACATTCAAGAGGAGGATGGAGAGGGTGTTGGCAGGTACCAATATGTCTCGACTGGTATTGAATACCAGCCATTCAGACATGGCAGACATGTGTGGTGTGTGTTAGTTTTTATTCCTCTTGACATTGACAGTTGAATATTTATCGATAGTCCCAGACGTTTCCTTGCTGCAAACATCATGAAAACGATGCTCACGCATATTGTCACAACATACGACATCAAGTTAGATGGCAGCCCAACATGCCCATGTAGTCTGCGCTTTGGTGCTGACATTATACCCAATCCCTCAGCAAAAGTCATGTTCAGGAGGAGGGTTGATTGAAGAATTATTTATTTCCTACTCCCATTGTGCCTGCAAAGCTTCAGGTTCCACAGTTTCCCAGTGTTGTCCTGTATGTATTCTGAGAGCCCATGTAGTCACATTTTCCGAGATACACACCCACCCTGGGTTGACAATTTTGCATTGAGCACAAAAACCATGAGATGGGCCCACCAAGCAGGAAACAAATGCTGAGCAAGTACGCATGGGCCTGTAAAGTAGGTATTGCAGTGGGTGCAGGACATATGTGCAAGGGCCCAAAAAATACACTTCCTTTCACTGAGAATGCTCACTAAGGCCTGCAAATAATATGGCAGAGATATTGGAAGAGGCCCAGGATAAAAATACAATATTCTGGAAACCCTACTGATGCTGCACACAAAGTTTAAAGGGGCTATTGAACATTGTGCGATTACCTTCCAAAAAGCCATATTTGGTTGCTCCAAATACATTGAAGGCCCTTTCAAGAGTGTTCTAATGTTGACAGTGGCCGCTATACATTCCTGGGTGGGCATTGGACATTCTGTGGATATTTTCATAAAGGCCTTCAAATCTTATGTGGTGTGTTGGCTGGAAATGCAGGGTGTGATTCAGGGGTTAGGTTGTGACATGCATGAGCACCATGTCATATCTAGTTTGTAATCATCGAGAGGGCCCATTTATTGTGTAGCTCATTACTCAGGGATGCATGAGTGTGCCTGTGAGAAGGCATAAAAGGCACAAAAGGGCCAATATATATTCTGTGGTACCATTCAGCGTGGCACAAGACATAGTATGGCACCCTTGAAGAGGCCTGTCTAAAGCTGAAGGTCTGTGGAAAGGCCATACAATAAACTGTGAGGGTCTGCCACAAGGCTGACAAATATTATGGGACAGCCTTGTGAATGGTCTTTAATACACTGTAAAGTGAATAGAGGTTTGGGCAGTTCCATCATGGGGGCCACTTAATATATTGCAGGAGCATAGGAGAGGCCAATTATATAGCTAGGTGTGCCCAACAGGCCCTTTTGCAATCCCATGAATATTGTTGCGAGAAAGGCACTGCAATACTGTGTGGCATTGCTTATACAGGGATGCAGTGGCTCATAGGTTGGTTTAAAATACCGCAAAGCTAGTGGATGGCATTTCCAGAACAATTGAGAGGGCTTTGTGTTGTGGTAAATGTGTGCCAAGGCCATGTAATATTCCACGAATATGCTTGAGAAACCCTTCAATAATTTGGAGCATGGTTTACAAATCCATGGCTAGGCCAGCAAAATAGCTTGCAACACATCCTAAGGCCAGCGGTTGTGTTGTGTCAGAGCTTGGGCGGGCATGGTGATGATCTCCTGCTAACCTTGCAGTACCCTTTACATAATGGCTAATCAAAGGTATGGCCGTGTGATGTCCTGCGAGTATCTTCGAGAGGGCCATTGGAAAATAGGGCGTGCTCTTCTGAGATCCACACTGAGGCCTGTATTATGCCACACAACACATAGTAGGGCCATTCAACCTGAAATAATCTAGTCGTGAGTGGGCCATTGATGCATCCTACACAACATGACAGGCCAAATTAAGGTCATTACATTGCATAGTGGCGCTGTAGGACATTCTAGCAGTGAGGAGGCCTTCCATTGCATGGCGTGATGCTCAGTAAATGCTGTCAAAGCCTGCATGGGGGCTTACTATACATAAACAAGCAAATGGACTTCCTGTGCACAACAAGAGTTATTAGAAGGCAAGAATAGTGTTTTATAGTTACCCTTGGGGCAGTCCTTCAATCTTGGGTGTGCTGTTCACAAATCAACAGTGGGTGGAGATAGTGGCCCACAACTCATTGGACTGCCCACCTAAATCCTAGAGCAGGCCTTTTATTGCATCAATAATAGCATAACTGGGCCTTTTTGACAAGACTCTTGAGATCCTGGGGCTGCAGAACATCCCACACAAATTGTATGATGGGCCCTTGTCTACCATGGCGCTTTATGCGGAAAGTTATGGCAGGGTGTGCATTACTGCATTTAACACACATGAAGGGCCGGTGGACATTTGTGCAGGGACTCAAGTGGGCCACGTGATGCACAGCTGGGAGCCCGATGGGGCCCTTGGATGGTGTAGCATACACCAGTAGGTCATGGAATATAATATGGATACATTTCAGTATACCTTTGAACACATTGCATACTGTGCAAGCCTACATAACCAGGCCGCTGCATTGACATGTGGTGTGATTCCAATGCCTTGTGTAGCCTAAAGCGGGCCACATCCATACATCCAGGTTTGTTCAGAAGGGCTCTATGAGAAACAAGAAATATGCAGCTATTTCACAGATATACTTGAAGGCACCCTGTCTCTAATATGGCATGCTGCTTGCGAATTCTTTAGGGCTTGTAAAATGACTTAATATACACACTACAGAAAATGTGCCATGTTGTGGGGAGCTTTGGAAGATCACAGGAATAATTTAAATATGCGAATTGTGGGTAAGTAAACCAACATTTGTCAGTGACAGGCGAGATGCGTCCTCGAATTTTTGGGCCCTTGGAGGGCGATGCAAGATGTGAGAAAATTCAAAATTATTGTGGGAATGCCATCATACCACCAACAAGCAATCTGACTGATCAACAACAACTTTGACAACTTTTGAATGCTCACAAAAATATTCCGCATGCCATGTGGCAGACGGGTAAATAGTGACAAAAGTAAATAGTGGAGAAGTGACTATGAATACGTTCCCCATGAACCTATAGTCCAATTCTATTTTGATGGGATTGAATTTTGTCAAGCATCTTGAATAACCTCTTCCGCTCCTGGAGTAACCCTCTGCACTTTTTAGCATGTTCCTCAAACAGTCACTCGTAATGTCGAAGGGCTGTGACCAATGGTAAATCCAATTGCTCATTGAATGGATGGTTACGCGTCAGTTTGTTATCCTGGTAGGCAATTTGCACCATTAAGGTCTCTATAGAAGTGGAGGAGGCATAAGCAAACAATGAAAAGTTTCCCAAGCTTTACCAGATGCGTGGCAGGTATCGGAGAGCTGAAAGCTGAAAGCTTTCAGCCACGGGCACTCATGCTTGATCACCTCATCTAACAAAGGCAAATTAAATGCCCCAGGGTTTTTGAGTGAGCAATCAATAGTTTGGAATTCGCCTACCAGATGTGTCAAGCATGTGCTCGATTAGTAGCAGTTCATTTATCTGATCATCCAGATTCAACACCTGCAGTGCGTGTGGGGAATACTTAATGTGCCACTCTGGTGAAGAGGGTGCATGGAGAGGAGGGGGCTCAATAAATGGCGTATTTGGTATATTGAAGTCACTGTTGACGACTCTGATGTGATTGGTATTTGCATCCATTGGTTCTGGTTCAGGGACAGCAGGAAAGTCAAAATAGTCTTGTAAAACACAGGTACCCTCTGGCGCAGTGCTGGCTGCTATGGGTGAACTTCCTGCATGACTGGAATGTGATGGGGTGATGGCAGGAGACGTGGAGTTTGCCGGATAGGATATTTTGGCAGTAACGATCAGGAGAGGGATAGGTGGTATTTGAAAGCCATATTGATGCAGTCCTTGCATGACTAGCACCTGTGGGTGTTCTACGTGATAGGAAATCATTAAATTAAGGGTATTTCATTGGAGAGTCATGTGTATCTTGATGGTCAATTCCCATGGTTTTGATGATATTTACTGAGGGTGCAGGTGGGATAATCATCTTACTGAAATCAAATCCATTTTGGCCTGTGTGACTGGGGTCTGCTTTGCTGGGGGAAGCAGATGTTCTCTGCGAGAATTCTCCATCCAAAATGATGTACAGACTTG
Source organism: Nevesoporus exiguus (assembly GCA_038089155.1). Taxonomy (NCBI): domain Eukaryota; kingdom Fungi; phylum Basidiomycota; class Agaricomycetes; order Boletales; family Boletaceae; genus Nevesoporus; species Nevesoporus exiguus. The sequence goes on from JBBPKI010000098.1 coordinate 23,024, forward strand.
CTGAATGCGAAAGTTGTCAGAGCAATTTGCAAAAATAGAGATTTCTCACCATCTTTGGCAAACATTACCTTTCTACCTCTTGCATCCATAGGCGGAGTTTATGGAGGGAGAACAGACAGAGGGGGTGGTGTGGGTTAAGTACAGTGATGGTTTGTGAGACTCAACAATCTGTCAAAGCGTGGGAAACTCACAACAATCCAAAATGTGGCATAGTTGTGGGAGTGTCTGTCCTCACCCACATAACATTCATGCCTCACGAAACAAGAAAACCATGTCCACTCAATCTACTCCTATCGTGCTGGAACTCATGCCTGACAATGTGCTGGTAAACTGCACTAAAGTTATTCTCAATGTGATGTGGGTACATGTTCAGAAGGGTGGCTACGTGGGCTGGAAAAAGGCGATTGAGATTATTGAGGACCAGATGATGAGTTTCTGTTCTACCTTATCATGTATTTATGCCAACATTCTGCAGACAATGGTCTGCAATGTTGCAAAGAATGCAAAGAAGATATCCGCCATTTTACTTGCCATCAATACTTCCTGGATCCACGCAGGAAATGAATGGCCAGACTGGAACAAAATCATGAAATGCATGGCCCTCGATATTTGCCAGCATCCATGGAATCCAAAGGTCACATTTGAAATGATTCCAATCCCTTCAAAATCTCCCATCACTGCAAAATGCCCAGAGTCCCTCCCCCACGACCTGCCACCACGTTGTTTGACTGAATGTAGCTCCTCTGGCATGGTCACAGTGAAGCCGGAGCCCATGGATGACGCTGATGAATTGGTGGGTGGTGATTCAGGTGAGGAGGAGGTGGAGGCCGAGGAAGACAGGGCCTGTCACTGTGAAGCTGCACTTGGAAAGAGAAGAGAAGTCCAAGAAGTCCAAGAGAAGGAATGTGATCACTCACCTGTGTGAAGTACATCCAGCACCACTCCGGGGCCAAAACCAAAGGTAGGAAGGCCAAAGAGAAAACGAGAACCAGTTATGCAACCACAAATGCATGTTTGACTTGTACTGATTTCAGCATTGTCTGCACCCTGGTAGAAGATGCCGCCTGTCAACAATGTCACCAGAGGAAGAAATGCTGTGAATATTTGACTGGGAAAAACAGGGGTCGTTCTGTTTCACAGCAGCCCATTGAGTGTAATTCAGACAGTCCACCTCCACAAAAGCATGTCTGCAAATGATCAGCCACAGCATCAAAATCGCGCCCGCCAAAGATGGAGAGAAGACTACCTCCCAAACCATGCGTTATAATACCTCCATTACGTCATTCTCCCATCTGAAAAAGCAAGATCATTCTCTGAGTTCTCCCGTCCTCTAAGGCAGCAAATACTGCAGCATCAACAAGCAAGGCTAGTGGGAGACTAGAGCAAACCGGTGAGCAGGAAGGACCTTTCATCTGAATACGGTGTAGCTGAATTAATTACTTTGCAAAAGCACTAAGGCAGCAGATGGTACCATTGAAGATGGGCACAGAGGTACTTCAAGTTTCTTGGCCAGGCAGCTCTGGGAAAGCCATGCATGATGTGGACACCTCGGGGCTGAAACCAGGCCCTGCATATACCCTTGGTGGCGAATGGCTAGTCACATGCTCTGAGTTCAACCACTTGATCAAATGACAACAAGAGACTGAAGACACTCTGAGCTCAATTAAGGCCCTGTTAGACACACTCCACCTGAAGGTATCCAACAACCACACCATCGCCATGAGTGGCAATTCCCAACATCTTCAAAATACCCCTTTATTGACACAAACTTCAGAAGAATCCTTGCATCCCACAAAACAGTTTGACATCACTGGCATCATTTCCAGCCCCTCTCACTCACAGACAGGTAGCCCTGCTAGATCTCTGAAGGTACTGGGGACAGAGGCGATGTCATCACTTGTGCCATCTCTTCTTGCATCAGAATCTCAAGCCCACATGGCGCGGAGCCAGATTGGGGTGCATCATATGTCAACTTCAATGGGTGTTCAACCATCCATTGATTCTATGCAAACATCTGAGCTGTACTCTTCATCATTCGGGCTATTCTCGACACCTGTCTCAACCATTGCACCATTTGAGCTTGATGCAGTGGATCGACTGGGTTGTTCTCAGGACAATTTGGAGGATGCTGCAAATGCAGAAGTCCCTTTGCCATTTCTATCAGCCATCCCATTGTCACTGGCCAACCTGTTCACATTGGATGATGTTACTGTTGATACAAATACTACTGATCTTGCTCCACTGCTGGTTCGTGCTCCATCCGCAGTCACATTGACCTCAGCAGTGGTGACAACATCAATCCATGTTGATTGCACTGTACCTCCCATGGCATTTCCCACAGTCACTATTGGACATTCAGGAACATCCATCACTTCCCCTCAGTCTAATCTGGAGCGAGGTATGTCAGCAGAATTATCATCACTGGGCATGAGTCCAGCGGTAATTGGAGACTCCAAATCAACCATTGGGGTGGTTGATGGACGCTCGACTCCAGGGGTTCCAAGGAGGTCATTGCCGCCAATTGCCACAATGTCTGCTAGCGCAGAGGTCGGAGGTATTAACATGGAAGGGTAGTGGATGACTTGCCTTTTTTTTTGAATTGCTGCGTTTCTCATATTCCATGGCACAAACCTGTTTTCTCAGTCTCATGTTGATTTTTGGTAATCTTATGAATCCCATCAAAGCACTATAATTCATTGATGGAACATGTATGCATTGTATATAGTCCAACTTGACAATCAAACTTAGTTACTTGGCACGTTTAGGAGTATGTCTGTCAACACTTGTGGCTTTGCGTTTCTGTGGAGTTTTCTTTTCTGGAGCAGAAAATCCATCATCAGTGCGACTTGGGTGTGTCCTTGGCCTTGTTGAATGCTGATGGGGTGCATCCGAATGGCCAAATCATGCTATTTAAACTGGTAAGTCACTAGAAAAGACATAATGATGACCAAAATCCCTACCTTGTGCCTCAGGGATAATACTTTGTTTAAGTGCCTGTGACGAAGCTCATTTGGCTTTAGAAGACATCTAAATTCTGGGTCAGCTAACAATTTAAAAGCAGAGATTTCCATGTACCATAGAGGCTCCAGGATGAGGCATTATAGATCTTTCAAGCTTCTTGCTAGTCCCCAGAGGAGTTTGTTTGTTGCTTGCACTGTCAATGGCGATCTAAGAATGAAAAATAAGGTAAGGCAACATCTATTGAAAATGAAAAATACCGCAGTATTTGAAGCATAAGGCAATTGGGGTCTCATTATTGTTCTAATCTTAGTTGGTGAGATTTGACAGCCTCCTATTAGACAAGGAGCATCCAGAACACAAATTGAATCACATTAATGCATGAAAATCTCATTCCACAAAGCCACTTACCCAGTGCCTCGATGTCAGTCTCGCCATCTGACAAATTGCCTGAACCCATATTGACAGGTACCACAGTGGGCACCGCATGACACCTTGAATATGTCTTTTTTGGGTGAGGCTCCTCAAGACAGCTCTGAGGGGCATATTAGCTATGTTCCAACCGCAAAAGCCGGACACTGCTCATACATTCACCTCTTCCATGGTCAGCTGACTGACGTTATGTTCGTTAGATTTCTTCACTTGAGATTCCGGTGACTCTGTGTGTGGCCTGGTGGCCATTGTTACCTCAGTAAAACTGTTCACATTTTGTGTTGTGTTATTATCATCTCTCTGTTTCCCAGAGCGTGAATGTGACTGCTGGTGAGGTTTCCAAAGTTCTGTGGCATTATCTAGTGAGCAATCAGCTAAGTGCTACACTTGAGAACATGTTTATTAAGGGCGCTTACCGGCTTTAGCCATGTCTTGTGTTTGTAGTGGCAAGTGTTTGTATGTAAGAGTGGATTCCATCAATGTTTCCGACAGGTTTGCATTACTATCGGCATTTTCCTCTCTTGTTATATTGGTGACTTGTGATGTTTGGTGGGGTTTCAAGATGTCCATGGCATATCCTGGAAGTAAATTAGTGATAATTAAATATTGGAACATGTTATATGAACTGGGCAACCTTTGGAACTCTTGCTGTCACCTTCTATGGAGACTCCCACTGTAGTGTCCAGTTTGGAAGAATGACGTGCTATAGCTGTTGGATTTTCTGCGATGTCAGATTCAATTGAAGACGCACATATAGCCTCCATCTCATATGATTCACTGTGTGAGCTATGGTTAAAATGAGACTTAGGTGTATATTCCGTGGCATCTTCAAAGTCATTAGACTCTGACGAGGAAGGGGATGAATGAGGGATCGAAGATCTGCGATATTTGTGGGCAATATGGGCTGTGCAGGATTTGTAAGCTCTGTGGGATCGCTGCTGTTTGTGGGATTTTTGTTGAATAGCTTTGGCTTTTCCCTTTGAAATTGAAGCATGTTCAGCATTGGATGTAGTCATATAAATTGGGTCCTGAAGATTCCCATCTTGATCCCACCAATGATGGAATGCAAAGATATCATCTGGATGATTCTGCTGTCATTTTTGATGAACTCCAGAAATTCTAGTACAGCATTCTTTGGCATATGGCTGGGGTGCCCAGGAAAGTGAAATTCCAAAGGAATATGATGGTCAGCAATAACTTGCCCCATTGCCTGGTGAGCCATTTGAATGGAGTGTGTGTTGTAAAGCTTTCGCATACCTTTCCTATACATTTCTTGCATTAGTACCAACCTAAGTGATATTGCATCAAAATGTGAAGGGTGTACTATAGTGTGCAGTAAGAAATCCACATATAATAGTTTGTAGTTCACCACAGCTCAGATCACAAATGTCACCAATCCAAATGGATCTATCATCCTGAGTGACAGCACTCACAGGATCTATCTTTCATGTGGGCTTTGTTTTCTTCTTCTTCCTGTCATTGCCACTACTTGATAGCAGATCTGATTCTTGCCCAGAAAATTCTGCAGTGCCTTCCAGTGATGTCCCTATATATCTCTCCCACTCCTTATAAATGTTGGAAATCTTCTCAAACTTATCTGCCTCCTCAATGATGTTGTTGAAGTTAGTGCTGTCATTTTGTCAACATGATCTCTTGTGATAACTGAGGTTACACATGCACATAGCAGTGACTGATTCCCCATTCTCATCTTTCCAGCCAGCTAAAACAACAATTCTCATGCTGCATGCTTGCCACATCTCTTGTGTGAATTCCTTGAATACCTTGTGTCCATATCGTGCAGCATTTCTACAATCCCCACATTTCAGCAAGACGTTTTAAAATCCTTTGAAAATAGTATACCTAGCTTTGACATTGTCTGGCAGGCCTTGCTCCAGGCCCCATTCTACTGCAAACCTTTCTGCTTGCTCCAGTTCTTCATTGGTTAAATGGCAGGATATATGGTTCACAGCTCGTTGATATGTCACAAGGGCACCAGGTGTTCCTAGTTCCATCTTGTACTTCTTTTGGATCTGTTCATTAATCCAATCTTTGTACAATTCTTGGATGACTGAGCGTGTATTCCAGGAGCGCCTGATTTTTATACAGCTATGGTTGGCCCCACTGCAGGATTGGTTATACAACCAAGTTTTGTACACCTGTCAGGACTTCATTACTTTTGTTGCAGTGGTTTGAATAAACTGTGAACCTTTTGTTTTGCTTTTCATTCCTCCTTGCTCAGCACCTTGACTCCATCCAATTTGTGAAGCGGCTTAGTGATGGCATGCAACAGCGCACATTGTGCTCCTCCTCTGCAACTCATCCATTGGGCCTTCACATTATTGAGAATAGCAAGCTCTGCGTCAGATATTTTCCTCTCTACCTCTAACTCAGTAGCTTCATCAATGCTGTCTCCATCATGATGGTCAGTGGTTGCTTCCAATTCATCATCAGAGGTGTACTCATGTGTCTTGGACAACATTTGTAGAGTTCTAAGTGGTGGACGTCAGCTCAGAGATTCTTGGTTATGGTCACCCCCTTATCACCACAGTATTTACACTCCTTTCACCCTGACATTTACACTTTTCTCACCACGATATCTGCAATCTTCTCACTGCAATATCCACACTCTTAACCTCGCAATATAAAACCTCACAATGATTTGCCTCTCAAAGTTTATCCAGTTAATTTAGGATGCCCTGTCCAAATCATAATGATCAGATGCCAGCTGGTCTTCATCAAGACAGTTGTGCTCACCTTTCTGGATTGTGATGATTACCACTCTGTAGTGTAAACATTGCATGAGCAATACTTGTTCACTGTTGCCCCATTATTACCAGGATATTCACACATCATATAGTAACTGACTGCACATTCATATCTTAGAAATTCCTAAAAAGTAGACATTTATAACTCATGTCATTTCGGCTATCAATTGTGTGGTTCATAGCAGATGTACCAAAGTGAAACTGGAAGCGAGCAACTAGGTGCAGATCCTGGTGTAACTTGTCAGCCCCAAATGGTTCATATCTACTTACCCCATCTGCATGGCAAAGATTAGAGGGAAACCAGTGCCAACTCAGAATAAGACCCAATGGGTGACATGGGAAATGAAGCAGACTACTAGAGGCCAGAAATCCAAATTGGTCCCCATGCATATTGAAGGATCTTCTTCTGGAGTGGACAAATGTCTGAACACATCCATACAAAGGACCTTCAACAAATCAAGCAATCTGTTGCTTGGCTCACCAGCTACATCACTCCCTGTTGATGACAGACTTGCGGACATGGAAAATGCTCTTCCTAGATTGAGGGTTCCATCAAAGGTGAATTAAGATCAGATCAGACTAGCATGCAAGTTAACTAGTATAGACTCAAAATGATTACATGTGTGAGTGGTTGCCATTCAAAGATCAATATATGAAGATTCTGCTGGATTTCAAGGCCCTGCCAAATCCATGACAATGCATCATTTGTGCAGGCAATGGTGTGTATAGGTGCCCTGACTGCCATGGTTCACTGGTATATTGCAGAATATGCTGTAGGAAACAGCACCAGAGGCTTCCATTTCACTGGATTGATCAATGGACTGGAACATATTTTGAAAGGTCATCTCTGTACCTAGTTAGTGCCCACTGGATATTTATTGTGAACTAATTATATGGAGTCTTAGGCAGGGTTTGAACTCAATCTGGAGCATGGAGGTCAGCCTTGTCCTCACAAAGGACTCTCCTTGGATGCTCCAGATCCAAATGCATGTTTCATGGATGATGAAGACATCATAGACAATACTTTGGCAGATATGCCCACATTCTTGAAATGTCTGAAATCCCACAATTATCTGATTGTTATCGACACTTCTGGAATCCATTATGTTTTGATCAGATATTGCACATGTCCTCACTCACCCGCACATCATGAACAGCTGTTCAAGGCACAGTTCTTCTCATCAACCATTGAGGATCCGCAAACAGCATTTACATTCAATGTTCTGGATGATTTTGTTCAGGATAATCTTGAATGCAGAATGTCAGCCCACAACTACTACAACAAACTTTGCAGAATTACATCAATGGTATTCCTGCAATACCTACTGGTCAGCATATTTCCCACTTTTGTTGTGTGAATGCTCAACATAATTTGTAGAATTAATACTGTGAATTGTTGCATCTCACAAGAAAATGGCACTTATTAAAACTCCTAAAATGGAATGGCTTTGGACACATGGAGATTTCACCCAACTCTGGTGCCCTCGCACTTTTCTGCCCAGCATGCTCTCAGCTTGGAATTAATATTGATGTTACCCCCAAACATACAGGCTCAGAGTATGACTTCACACTCATTGGTATCTGGAGGTTGCACTAACAATGAAATGCCACAGTTGGAAATACACCCACACGTATGTCATGGATGGAAATTTCAAAGTAGAACATCTTCACAATCAGTGGGCTGACGACCAAATATGGCTTATGGATGGAATGAGCTTTTTTGTGGCTTGTGCTCCATATCAGGCATATCTCACAGCTACCCATCATCCTCTCGAGGCATGTGATCCATTAAATTTAAATGTGTGATAAATCAATTATTATTTAATACCAGAGGTCCACCTGCAACAACCATAAAGCCATAAACCAAGCTAATGCCAGCCATGGAAAGCTTGAAGCAAGTGGCATTGGTGCAACAGCATGTGTGAGGCATGGATGCTTTATCCCACACTCGGTAGTGGATTTTCAAAAGGGGGAAAGGTAAGATTCCAATCAAAAAAGTGCACACAATTTGTTTGACCTGTTGCAGACAGGTTAACATGGACTACTCATTGGGCAATGCCCTTAAATATAACATGGATGGCATCTCACAGACCATCTCATTTTATGACATCAATTGCTTGTTCATGACAAATTTGCATGACAGAGTAAAACACAATCCATTGCTTGATTTTCCTCAGGGAATAGAAATTACAGTGGGCATCAGAATATGGCATGTGCATGGCCATCAACCAACCTGCTTTCCGTGGTATTCACCATTGTATATTCAGGGTGCAGGTTGGGTGGATGGAGAAATAATTGAAATGCTTTGGTCAAATCTGAATGTTGTATCTGATTCCACCTGCAGCATGTCAGCCCCTCACAGGCAAAAGCTACTGGATTTCCAGATGAACGATTCAAATTTCATGAAAATGATCTGAATGGGTGTGGAACTTCTCATTGCTTTTATTCTATGGTTATGCTGATTTTTGAACAATTGTCCAGATAAACATCTAGAGCAAAAGTGGCAAACCGCCAAACATTGCACTGCATCCTCAAAAGATGCATTTGACACCCTGGATAAAGGAATAACTGATGATCAAAGGAGTGCATGGCTCATGCAAGAGCATGCAGCATTACGTGAGTGAATACACGATCCAAGTAAAATGGATGTCTTTATGGTAAAACATAACAAAGGTGTGCAGATCAATTTCACATTTTCACTTCCATTCAATTATCAATTAGCACTGAGTATTTGTGCAGTTGAAATAGAATTATTAGCTGAGCATCAAGGCATTTTATCAGAGTGACTGAACAGGATTACCACCTGGTTGGCTTGCAGGTTGCATGTTGAAGAAGCAAAAATTCTCTTACAGAGAGATTGCAAAGCCCTCAAAGAACAATCAACAGAAATTCAGAAACTGGCACTGGGATGATGGGTCAATCATCTTTCAGTGGAAATATCCGCTTTTCTGTCCGAATCTCTGGCCTACATGGGAAATGAGATTCCTGTCATCAACAAGACTTCAGAAAATCATGCAAACATTGAGGATGGTGATGACAATGATGCTGAAGAACAAATATGCCCTCATTGCATTTTGACATCTGCTTTACCTTTGCCATCAGCTTTTGGTCGCGAGATCTACAACAAAATTGGAATTGGACAATTAGCTAATGAGGAGTTGCAGCTTCATACAGGACAGGCCAATGATGCCTTACATGATATCAGAATCACATTGGCAGAGAAGGCAGTACATTTTCAGACAGAACTCTGCCACACAAAAATAACAGGAGTGAATACACAGGCATGGCAGAGGGTTCATTCCATCAATGCAACAATTGCAAAATTGGAATCAGTTTATAATCAATGCTGCTCAGCCATGTGTTCCCTTGGTGCAAATTCAAAGGTATTAGAACGATATAAATCCCTTAGAAAGGATGACTTGAAGATTACTACTGCTGTGTTGGATCCAAATGGAAATATCCATCGATTGGAGAATCTCGCCTGGTTCTGGACAATGGACATCCCACAGGACATAAAAACAAGCGACTGGATGTGGAAATGTATGTCCCACGTTACACTGGTTACAAATTTAACACTGACAAGTATGTCAGTCTATAGGGTCAACTGGCATCGAGCTAAAGCAGTGAATTCCAGGTGGAATGAAGAAGTAGAACTAGTCACTGCTGAATTTCAGTGGACCATTACTTTTTTTGCCTGTAAGGCAGAATTCTGGAAAGGGCTGCAGAGGTCCAGTGAAGCAAGCGGTTATGTAGGTCGAGCATGTTATGCAGCTAAGCAAGCTGCTAGGTATGAAAGAATGCAGGATCAATGCCATTCAAGATGGGAAGGCTGTCAGGTACAAACTGCAGAGTAGTGACGGTTATGATGTAGTAAAAACCAGGTACCAATGTATCCCTCACATGATGGATTTATTTGATGGTCTTGTAACCATTTGCGAATCCATATTCTTCTAATAAACATCAGCGAGCGCATAGCAAACACCCACTGGAAATACTTGCATTTGAAAATCTAGATCCCAGCAAATTTGGGAGACAATGCTGATTGCAATAAATAGATCAATTGTCTACCAAGTATTTTTGATCAGTGCATTGTTAGAGCCTGCTGGATCAACATCATAGGCGATGACACGAACCAGATTTAGCGCACAATGTTCTAACTCTGCCTATATCATGTCCACAATTGATGGACTCTGCCTGCCTCATCTCTATTCATTTTTTACCCCTTTCAACCATAATGCTGCAATGCACAGAAACAATTAGCTTGGCAGAGCTTTCTCAGAGCATCATCCATCGCGATCTTTACTTTTCCGCTTGCTGCATTGAGGCAGCAGCATCATCAATGACCCGCTCTCATCATGTAGATTGGCATCCAGATTGGGAGAAATTGTTCCACCAAGAATTTGTATGTTGAACTCTCCAGTTCTCTGGCCTCTATCTTAATTTCTGATGGGATACAGAGGATTCTCCATGTCCTTCAACACATTTATGCCACCAGGGCAACAGTCCCAATCCCTGCCCTGGCCTGTGAGGCAATTTTCCATGCCAATTATGCAGACACACATGGTTTGTGAGTGGATTTAAGCAACTTCAACAGTCAACTATATCACCTCATTGATGATATTCTGACTTTACTTCCAAACTGGAACAGCAACAGAGCAGGTGACTTTCACCACGCATGGTGGAGCAATGATATCGAAATTGCAGATAATTGGAATTTGGAGGCCCTTGGATTCTGGGTTGAGGATTACTTCCAGGTATGTATGTCATTCCGAGGTCTTATTGTGAGCTCAAATGGATCAGGGGTGTTGGTCGATGGAATTGTCCCAGTTCCATGAGAAAGAGGTGCGATTGTATGATGAACTTGAAGACAACCTGGTTTGCAAACTTGCTGAGAATGATGCAAAATTGGTGGAAATTGTGAAGGACCTACTCTAGAGTTTGCTTGAGAACGGCACATGAGTATTAGTATGATAATGGGTGGGAGATGCATGCGCTACAACAAGTCTATGAAGGAGTAAATTACTAACTCATCCATGTTACTCTTCATGATCTCTCCTGAAAATTCATGCCCATCTGAGGCAGATAGTCCTGATCTGTCACTTTCATGTGACATGTGCATAGATTGACAACAGGCTACATGAAAATTGCTATGTGCCATCCCAGTGCACATCCGTCACTCATTGATATATGCATTTTTCAAACTATCAAATGTCATTCTCAACTGATATTGGCAATTGATGACACATTGAGGTGTGTTATACTCAGTATCCTGACTGCTTCATGGACTCATATGAAGATTTTGGAATGCCACAAAATTACCAACCCCACGAGAGATCGATTCCAAGCAAAAAGATTTGATCTTGATGTGTGTTAATTTAATGATTGGTGGAGAGTGCATCCACCATGACAAATGGCTTCAGTGGTATGTAGTCTTACATTTGAGTAGTGTGATTCTCGCTATGCTATATATGTATACATTCTAGTGACATCTCTACGGTGGCACATGCAGCCTATATGTGTGCATAATTGCAAATTGGGACATGAAACACTTCATGCACCTTTTTTTGCATATACCATGCAATGCAGGCACGATCTCCATCAACATCTGGAACTCTGTGTGGAAACAACTTCCCCAAAAATGTGAGTATTGTTCCTGGCGGATATTTGAAAGCAAGACCCTGTTGCAGCAGTTTGAAATGAACATCCTTGTAGCTCCCCATGGTTAATAGTGTATCATACCACTTGTGTAGCCCATTTCCATCCACATGATATGGACTGCAATGGTTGACCATGATAGAAAGTGAGTTATACACCAAGGGCCACATTTGGAGCACCTCCACCATCTTGGTATTGTTCTCTTTTTGAGCATATCACCAAAGCTCTGCCATTACTTTCTGGCCCTGGTCATACATCTCAGGATGTATGAGGCTGAGAGCTGCCGATATAAGTATTTGAGCCTCTGAAATGGATACGAGCCACTTTCTAGCCTCATTGTTGCTCCTTCCACTTTGCAATAGCACTGAAACATTCATTCAATCCTATACTGCCATGTTACAGATTCCTGCAGAAATGGTTCAGAGTCCTACCACATACAGTGTGCCCCTGCTGAAACCAGGCAGGAGATAGATTGACAGACCCCTACAGATTCGCATCATTGCAGAAATAAGCTTTGTTGGTCCTCCACTTCTGGCATCATTTAACACAGTAATACTACTTTGAAGTGTTCCTTGCAGGCATTGCATAGATTGCCAAACTTTATTCTGCATAAATATCAGCTCTTGTGAATTGTCCTTGGAGGGAGACATTACATGATACTGCCTGGTCAAACATTCAGGTAGATACCAGGCAACAGTGTCTCCACATTCATTGACCAGCATAGATGGTTTGGATATCTCCATGAACAAGATTTCCTCATCTTGGAAGGTCTGCATGCTTCCAGCTTGTGTGCTTCGAGGATTGAATCCGCATAGTAATACTATGGTAATTGAGCTACTCCTGCCATGTAGTTGCTACAATGCACTGACACATATTGTCTTTTGCAGATATAATTCTTTTTATGACATGATCCGCCTTGCAAATCAGTTCAGTAGATAAACTGCTGTGCAGCATTACTGCACTTGAATGGCCACTGGGAACATTCTTTTGAGCAGTATAAGAACTTTTCATATAAGCAGATAGATGATCCAAAATGTTGAGATGGAAACATGGGAGGTATTCAGGCATGGCTTCATCCATGAGTATGTGTGTACTGGTGTGAAAGAAGTTGTTTAGAGCCATGGCCACATCAGCGACCATTTGTGTCAATCATGGAAATCACATCACAAACCATCCAAATGTAAAATGCATGTGCAACATCCAGTAATTAATATGTTGGCATTTTCTATTGTACACTGAGTATTGATCTGCAGGGCCCCTTATGCATTTGAAGTGTATCATGCAGGTTTCTTGTGAATATTCAATACTGATCAGAGGGCCTCTGCAAATCTTGAGCCTGTGTGCATTGTGGACATTGTGTTTGATTGTATTTGATGAGTATACTTGCTCTCTATCTCGGTGCATGAGATGGTCTTGCTAACTATTATCCTCCCGTCAACATCCAATGCAATATCCTAAATGCATCATGTCTCATCCATTTGAATAAGCACAAGCCTAACATATTCAGCATTTATGCAGTGTTGATGTTTGGATTTATGGAACACTTCTGACAATACCCACCAATCATAGGTCAGTGGATGCTGTTATGGAGCACGTCCTTCTGGACTGTGAACAACAAGTGCTCTTTGCGAGGAGGCACTCACAAAGAGGCTCAACATCTCACAACGAGCAAAGAGATAAGAGGGAATAGTTGAGGTGACTGTTCAGGCAAGGACAAGTCCAGACTAGAGGAGGTGGAATTGTGCAGGTCTAGCTTGGGGTTTACAAGCAGGTAGCTAGCTACTTTATAGTCCTTTAATGTGCACATGGACCAAGATGAAGGGTAGGCAAGGAAAAGAGAAGAATGCGAAGGAACAACTGTGGAATGGCTAAATGGATCATGACAGCATGCGAGAGAACACTGTTAGAAGGTAATGTCCTAAAGAGAGATAACTAGGTAAGAACTGAAATGGTAAAGGAGTAATCGAACTCGTTGAGAGAGAAGGTTACAAGGAATTGTAAGTATCTTGCGTGTGGATGCGGATACATAAATGAAATGCATTTGGAGATGAGAAGGAGACCAGGATGAAGCGAAAATATTGTAACAGTACCCCCTTCGTAGCTTTGCAGTGCCACTGCGTTCCTAAGCTCCAGAGGAATCCTCACCATTGAATACCAGCTGGTCATCATTATAGTCCTCAGAAGTAAAGGGGCAGTTTGGGATGGTGTGTCCAACAGCTCCACAAAGGCCACATCGGAGGGATGGGCACGCTTCAGCCATATGGCCCCAGCGATTGCATGCAGTGCAATGGGAGGTAAGGCAGTGGGAGGCTGGATGTCCATGGGCATAGAGGGAACAGTGGGGACACCTATACTGCAGACAGCTCCATATCTTCCACAGGTGTAACACCTGTGGCCAGAGAGATCCATGGTGGCAAGATGAGTTTGGATGTCTGGGGGGATGGGGAGGACTCGAGTGGGGGAAGAGAGTATGGTGATACCAGTGGGGAGGTCTCAGACGTGGATATTGGATGGTAGGGATAGACCAGGGGGTGGTGCAGCAGATGGTAGGGAGATACAAACTGGCAGCAGATTTTCTGGGGTGGTAGGATGGGTAAGAGGCAGGGATTCCTGGGAGGCATGCAAGACATCAGTATCTAAATAGTCGTCAAGATCTGTCTCATTTAGGGAGAAGAGGATTGCCTGTGGGAAGTCTTCCAAGACACTAGGAGGAAAGGTGGAGATTATTCGTCTGAATTGGTGGTGATCCATCAGATCTAAGGCATGGAGACAGAGCTGATCAAGCATGGCAGCTTGTGCAGCGGTGAAGTTGGGGTTTGGGGATAAGAGTCTCGGTGTATGGCTAAACGACCAAAGAGAACAGGTTTGATGGAAGAATAAAATGGCCTCCATAAGAGGGAGTGAATGTCTAAAAAGATGAATATTTTCTGCAATAGTCAAAAGCTGAGGGTGATTTAAAACATGGGCATAAATAGCAAGTCGTTGGAAGCGGGGTAAGGTAGATGGATAAAGATTTTCCAAGGCCCAGTCAGGGATCTCCCTTCGATGCAAGTGTGGAGGGGAGATAGAAACCCATGGGGTTTGCACTGCGGCGGATGGGGATCTAGGGACATCTGGGGAGCTAGGGTGGTTGGGTGGCAATGAAGTGGTAAGCGAAGTAGGTGATGTGATGGAAGTCATGACTCAAGCATGGTGTGGTGCATTTGATGGTGGTATTGAGACAAGGATAACGATAAGTATAGTGATGATGGCGGCAAGTGATATAGTGGTGAAGATTGTAGCAATGATGAGGATCTGGTGAGGGGTGAGCATTGTTGCTCAAGAGGAGAGAGAGTTCTTATATTGTCTGAGGAGATCAGGAGCATGACAAAGGTTTCGCTCAGGTTCCCAGGTGTTCTCCGAAGTGGGATATCCTTTCCACTTGATCAGGTACTGGCAGTGATGAGCAGAACCCCGATGAGAGAGTATAGCCTCAATTTTGTATTCTTCTTCGCCATCCACAAGATCTGGTGGTGCAGGGATAAAGTTTGGGCCATGCTCCAGTGTGGTCCAATAGGAGGATAAGAGAGAGGCATGGAAAACATCATGGATGCGCCATGTGGGGGGTAACTTCAGCTGATATGCCACAGGGGAGAGTACCTTAGTGATCTCAAAGGGTCCCTCCCTTTTTGGGGCAAGCTTCTGTGATGGGTACCTGAGTTTAAGGTTCGTGGCTTCGAGCCAGACCTTATCTCCAACCTTCCATGGTGTGAACTTGGTGGTAAGTCTCTCCTTCATAAGACATTAAGCGGTGGGATGAGCAGCCAGTGCTTCTTTCTGTGCCTCAGCAAGGGTGGTAAGACATTCTTCTACAGAGGGAACGAAAGACTTTCCTAATGGAGGATAAGCTCTAGGTTCATACCCCATCATGAGGTAGTACAGTGATTGGTGGGTGGATGAATGTGCTGCAGAGTTGTGGGAGAATTCCATAGTCGGAAGTAAGGTACTCCAGGTACCAGGGCGTCCTTGGCAAAAGATTTGAAGATAGACTTCGAGCTCCTGGTTGGCTCTCTCAGTTTGGCCATCTGTCTGTGGGTGATAAGTGAAGGAGAGCTTTATGTCATACTGAAGGAGTCTGGCTAGCTCTTTGGCAAAGGCGGAAGCAAACTGAGGTCCTCTATCAGAGATGCAAGAGTCGTGCAGACCAAATCTAGGGAAGATATGCTGGAAAAAGAGTGATGCAACTCCAGCAGCAGAGATGGTTTTGGTACAAGGGAGGAGGATTACCCCCTTCGTAAGGCCATGGTCGACCACAACCAGGATAAAGTTGAATGCATGGGAAAGAGGAACATTCGTGATAAGATCCATAGAGATCTGCTGGAAGGGGCATATAGTGGAGGTGGAAAGAGGTGAAAGGGGTGGGATAGTGGGATGGGTGTTTGGCTTGGAGGCTTGGCAAACGGCACATCCAGTGATGAAGTGGAAGATGAAGGAGTGCATACCAGGCCACCAATAATCCCTAGAGAGGCGTGCATAGGTGCAAAAGAGGCCTTCATGGCCCCAAAATGGAGAGGAGTGAAGGGATGAAACAAGTTCATGATGTACATCAGGGGGAATGAAGAGATGTCCTTTGTAATAAAGGTGGGGAGCATCGTAATGCCAGTCAGCAAGGGAAGAACGAGGGAAGAGGGGGAGGGACTTCTCCATGGCATGTAATGCTTCAAGGACAAGTGGGTCCTTGACAGAGGAACTAGTGATTTTAGACATTAGTGCTAGGTTGAGTGCAGAGATGATTTTGGGGTTGGAGTGGAGAGGGTGGATGTTGTCAGAGGAGGTGTCAACATCGTGACAGCGAGAAAGAGCATCTGTAGGGGTCATTGCAGTACCAGGGAGGATGGTCCAGAGGAGATGGTACTCTTGGAGGAAAAGACTCCATCAAGCTTGATGACATGAAAGCTTTTGTGGGGCTTTCATAAAGGAGAGGTTTTTATGATCTGTAAAGATAGTGACTGGATGTTCGGTGCCAAGGAGATATTGTTGCCACTCCTCCAGGGTGTCAATGACAGCTAAAAGCTCTCTGTCATAGATGTCATAGTTGTGCTCAGCATCATTGAGAGTGCAAGAATAGTAAGTGCAGGGGTGAGAGTCTCCATTGATATCTTTCTGCATGAGGATGGCTCCAACGGCAATAAGGGAGGCATCTGTCATGAGAAAGAAAGGTTTAGAAGTATCTGGAAGAGTGAGAACAGGGGCAGAGGAAAAGATGTGCTTAAGCTGAAGGAACACAGCCTTTTGGCGTCTTGCCAGATCCAAGGTTGGGCGTTCTTGGTGAGGAGGTTAAGAGGGGCAGCGATATCAGCAAAGTTAGGGATAAACATTTGATAGAAGTTACAAAAACCAAGGAAAGAGCGAATGGCTTTGACGGTGGATGGTGACTGCCACTTGGCGATAGCGGAGAGTTTGACAGGGTCCATGCATACTTGTCCATTTCCAACAATAATGCCTAAGTATTCGATTTCGGGGGCATCAAAGGTGCACTTTGAGAGTTTGAGTGTAAGCCCGTGCTCTCTGAGGCATGCTAGAACTCTGCGGGTGCAATCAATGTGCTCAGGGAGAGTAGAGGAATGTACTCCGAGATCATCCATGAAGATCTCAAGCCACCCTTCTGGGGTGATATCTCGGAAGACCCAGTTCATGAAGGCTTGGAAAGTAGGTGGTGAGTTACATTGTCCAAAGAACATGACAGTGGGTTCATAAAGACCCATGGGAGTAATGAACACAGCTTTCCACTGGTCTTCTTCACGAATGCGGATGTTATTATATCCCCAGTGAATGTCGAACTTAGAAAAGTATCTCAAGTTCTTCATTTGATCAATGAGGTCGGAGATGAGGGGTAGTTGATAGGCATTCTTGACAGTATATTTGTTCAAGTATCTGTAATCCTGACAAGGGCAAAGCAATCCATCTTTCTTGGGGACGAAGAAGAGAGGCAATGCTTGAGGTGACTTGGATTCAACAATATGCCCTGTGTGGAGGTGTTCTTTGACAAAAGCTCTACATGCTTCCATTTCGGCAGGGTTTAGGGCATAAGCTTTGGCTTGCTTAGGAACGAAGGAGTCTTTAAGCTTGATGACATGGTCATAAGGGCAATGAGGAGGGAGGATGTCGTGGTTATTTTCTTTGAAGACATCAGAGAAGTCAATGTATGGTTCAGGGAGGGTAACTTTTTTCTTGATATCTTTTTGAGCAATCTTTGTGGCAATGGTGGTCCTGCATATGGTTTTGGCAGTTAGCCAAGCATTTCTCTCTACTAGTCCTAACTCGATATTTCGATTATCATCCAGTCCTAACCATCGGAGGAGATATTGCTTGGAGGTGTTGTCATTCATGGGGAGAGGTTCTGTTGGGAAGGAAAGAGTTCTGTTCTTCCAATCAATGGTAGGGTTGCGGTCAGCAAGCCAGTTCATTCCTAGAATGATCTGGGGTCTCCCAAGGCCAATGATCATGAAGTGAAGAACTTCAGTTCGTTCAGGAAAAATGACAGTGGCATTGGAATGGAAGCGGATTGTGCCAGTTGGATTGGCAGTGCCATCAACGTTCAGGGCTTGTATGGGTTCGGCAAGGGGGTGGAAGAGGAGGCCAAGTCTTTTGGCTAATCAATGGTCAATGAATGTTCCAGTGGCTCCGCAGTCAATAAGTGCGGTGGTATTGATGGTTTTTGTTCCATGAGAGAGTCTGATGCGAATGCAAATGGACTTTTCTGATTCGGATGACAAGGTTACATGGGCAATTCTATGGAGGGATAGTGTTGACTCATTCCTCCTTCTCAAAAATCCTCAGTTACTTCAGTAATGGAGGTGATGGATTCCTGCACAGGTTCGAAGCTTTGCTTCAGTTCCTGGAGGATCTG
Source organism: Nevesoporus exiguus (assembly GCA_038089155.1). Taxonomy (NCBI): domain Eukaryota; kingdom Fungi; phylum Basidiomycota; class Agaricomycetes; order Boletales; family Boletaceae; genus Nevesoporus; species Nevesoporus exiguus. The sequence continues at coordinate 41,723 of JBBPKI010000098.1, forward strand.
CTGAATAGTCTTCCCTCCAGCAGTGAGGGAGTTAATATACTGCGTTAAGTCATTATTGGGCTGTGTCTGCACAGCACGAATCCTATTTTGATTGTGAGGAGGGCGAGGCAGTGAGGAAGAGGTTGATTGATTTGGGTGGTTCCTGGTGGAACAACCGCTTTGCTTATAGATAAAGCACAGCTTGTTATCCAGGCGGTGCTTTCATTCATCCACAGATACATAAATTCAGGGCATCAATGTCCATGGCATTGGGATCCCTGGCAGCGGTATGAGGGGCAAAAGATCTCTGGGGAAAGGTGCGAGTGGGGATAGTTCTAGTGGTGGCAGTGGTAACTCTGGGAGCCATGCAAATGCAATTGGCCTCGAATTGTTCAACTTTGGAATACCAGTTGGAGATCTTCTTCAGCATGGTTTCTAATCCAGCCATCCTGGAGCGATGGTATTGGTGCAGGCCTTGTTTGAAAAGGCCAATCATGGCAAGGTCATTGGTGAGGGCAGCAGTGGTGGATAAGATGTGGAACTCAGATACGTATTTGTGCAAGTCTGTGACAGTATTTTGTCGCAAAGCGACAAGCTTCTTCATGGCATCAGTGGAGGAACCTATAAGCTTGAAGGTGACCTGGAAGGCAGCCTTGAAATCTTTGTATGTTCCAAAGGAAGGAGGAGACTTGTTCATGGCCTCCTGGTGGATGACAGTAGCTCAGGCAAGGGCAGAGTCCTTCTTCATGTATGAAAGTGTGAAAGCAATCTGTTGATCATCAGAGGTATAGATCTCTTTGTTGATCAGAAGATAAGTGTCTACAGAAAGGATCCAGGATTCAGCAGAGGCAGAATCTCCATCATAGTCAGCAGGGACACCGATCTTGATTTCTGTAGGCTTGGAGGACATGTCTTCATCAGAGTCTTCGTTATCAGAAGGGTCTGGGGAAGGAGGATGACGAGGTGGTTGCGAATAGATCGGTTGAACAGGTATGACAGGTGTTGGGGCAGTATAGGCTGAAAGCAGGAGAGCAGCAGAAGTGTTGTGCTCAGGACAACATACTATTTGAGTTGCAGGGGCAGCCCAGGGATCAGAAGGACTTCCAGGTCCGATAGCAGGCTCTGGTTCTTCGACTTCGATGGATTCAGGCTCAGAGGACTCTCCTCTAGCAATGGATCTGTGAATGGCTTGTTCAAGTAAAGTGTTTTGGTGATGCGGTACTTCAGGGGGTTGATTTGGATTAGGTGACCCAGTAATTCTTTGGGATGGTGACGACGTTTTGACAAGGGGTTCCCTACTCTGTTGGCAGGAGGGGAAAAGGGAAAGCTAGACCTTTTGTTATGGAGCACGTCCTTCTGGACTGCAAACGACAAGTGCTCTTTGTGAGGAGGCACTCACAAAGAGGCTCAACGTCTCACAATGAGCAAAGAGATAAGAGGGAACAGTTGAGGCGACTGTTCAGGCAAGGACAAGTCAAGACTAGAGGAGGTGGCATTGCACAGGTCTAGCTTGGGGTTTACAAGCAGGTAGCTAGCTACTTTATAGTCCTTTAATGCACACACAGACCAAGATGAAGGGTAGGCAAGGAAAAGAGAAGAATGCAAAGGAACAACTGCAGAATGGCTAAATGGATCACGACAGTGTGCGAGAGAACACTGTTAGAAGGTAATGTCCTAAAGAGAGATAACTAGGTAAGAACTAAAATGGTAAAGGAGTAATTGAACTCATCAAGAGAGAAGGTTACAAGGAATCATAAGTACCTTGTGTGTGGATGCGGATATATAAATGAAATGCGTTTGGAGATGAGAAGGAGACCAGGATGAAGTGAAAATATTGTAACAGATGCAGTTTATTTTTCCCAGTTCAGATGGTTTTGCTGTCAATTTGTTATCGATTAATTTCCAACTCATATTCAAGAACGCCACTCAAATCTTTCTCCACAATCTGTGGGATTCTAGTAATCTTCAACCTTCATACATACATCTTAGACATGGCCTTGCACAGTATACATCCAGCACTCCTACCAGCAATTAACCAATGCTTACATTGATTGTTTTACGTTTACAACAGCAGTACCTTCGCAATTTTAAGCCTTTGAAGATTGTTTGTGTCTCAGGTGAGCTCACTGAGAGGGGTCAGAATATCTGCAGGAATATCAAATTGGGTAAGAAATTCACCTCTCCGCCTGATTAAACTTCTGCATGGGCACGTGCACTGTGAGCTCCACATATTATGTGCAGGTGTGGTACCTGCCCATGCAATGTAAATAACCACATTTAAAACCACAGGCGACTTGCACATTTTTAGCAACATAAGTCCCCTGCACCTTTTTTGTGCAATTCCTGGACATTCTCATGGCCATCAGTGGTTGTGTCTTTTCAGCTGCTTGACTGCCACATGTGACATGGTTTGTTGATGACTCACATTTCAGTTGCCATTTTTGAGGATATCTTTGTCTCGCTGTAAAGATCCATTCTACCTTGGGTATGTAAGGTAGATCAGTAGAATGAGTAGTGAGTGTGATTAGTTCGACCCAATAAGGATTCTGGAAGAGCAGACAAGTGGGAGTAGAATGCCCAGGGCTTACTAACTCTCTAGGAAATGATTTATTGTGATCCTGGATCGTCCTGAAGCAGGCAGGCAGTGATTCGAGTTACCTGGCTTGAAAACAGCATAGAAATGTGCAGAAGTGTGAGCGGAATGCATTGTACTTGAACCCGGGCATGGTTTCTCAGTCATGATGATGAGTGATGGAAGCTGAATACCATTTTAGGCATAGATACATGCATCTACTATTGCTGGAAACTCCCAGCTACTAAGGTATTAAGTAAAAATACTGGTATAAGTCAAACCAGGTAAGTAACCACTTAGAAAGTAACCGGAATGTAGCAATAAGGACATCCGGCCGGTTGACCGGGATGTGACGGGTAAGTAGTTGATGTCCGGTATGAAGAAACA
>JBBPKI010000099.1:0-44030 GCA_038089155.1 Nevesoporus exiguus
TCCAAATTTAGAATGCCGCTGCTATGTAACTGGCCGGAAAACATAACTTCATACTCATTTAATAGCCACAACATAGCACCATAATAGCCCCAACATAGCGCTATAATAGCCTATGTGAACACCCTTATTGCTTGCTCAAACGTTCGCCTTACTGTGCACACGATTGAATAAGCAAGCGAGCATTTGGCGTTAATTAGCGTGGGTTATGCGATCACGGGTCATGCCGCAACGTACTGTAGAGGGTTAGTTTCCTATGCCAGATTCTTCAACGTATTGACTGATGCGGGTGACTCAGGGCGGCATGTGGGAATATCCTTACACCACAGGGTCCTTGATTGAATGGTTTTCATCAGCTCCGAGTTGACTGTTGACACTTCATTCGGGCTCTCGCTGGATTCTTTCACACTCACATTGCAGCTGACCTGGTGATTTAGCTGTCTTTGGAACTGGGGCTCTCGCGACCATGCCGATAGGCTCATCGGTTGTCAAAGTCTATCCTCTTCTATATGAGTGTTGAGCTCTAGTAGGCTTGTGATGATGCTTGTCACTCCTCTTCTCACCTGTGGCTGGCCCCGGGGTCGTAGCAATGGCGCTATCCAAATTATACATCATACGGGGTACGTACAGTATTGCACGTAATAAGCTTCAGGATGCTTACCGGATCCCCCAGTCTCCGCCAGCGTCTTTGAAGTTTTAGGGTTGTTTCTAACAGCATGGCGGATCTACATTCGCCTCAAGATCCACCGCTTTTGGTGGGAAGACGCCTGGGCGGCCATCTTGTTGCTCACAGGTTTGATTTGGTTCGTAGCACAATGGGTTTTTCTACTTACAAGTAAGAATTTGGGCATTGAAAACACGACTGCTAAGACATCACGATTGAATCTAGGTGGCTTAACATCTATTATAAACTCGTGGTTCTATTCCATCGGGTTCACTTCCATCGTAACGTCCGCGATCATGCACGTTTTTGTTGCGATCTACTCTTACACCGCGCATTTAGGATGGTGCGCATGAGTATATTGTTCTCCATCATCAGGATTGCCCACGGACGTCCTCGTCTTCTCAAATTCACTTACACCTGCGTGGCATTCTATGCAGCTTGCTGGATAATACTTGTCATCACGAAGCTCGTGCAATGTGCTTCAGATCCGAGCTGGCATCGTTTAATAGTCATGTCCGGAAAGCCGTTCTGTCTGGTGAAGGCACACATTTCGATCTTTGAGTTCACAAGTAAGTTTGCATTTTAAGCAACCCTCCAATATCGATTATAACGGACCACGATGTTCAGCCGATTGTGTCGCAGTCTCGATCCTCGTCGTGCTCCCTCTACGCATGCTGTGGAGGGTCAAATTACCTAAACGCCAAAGGAGAATGATTCTCTCCATCTTTGCTTCCAGTCTCGTCCTAGCCTTCGGATCACTTTTCCACTCGATCGGCCAATTTCTTAACATATTTGTGGTGATGATTGCAGGAATAAACATCGAAGTACTGTTCAATCACCCCCTTACATGAGTCGATGTTAAGCTTGCTCATTTCCCCTCAGGTCGCATTATCGTTCTTCGTCTGCAACCTCCTTGTCGTCGTGACCTACACGTATCGTTTTCTGCTTCGTGAAAGAGACTCCGGTGGCACGGCAACGGAGGATATCTCTACGAATTATGATGATGATTTCACCACACCACTAACAGAGCCCGTTCAGCCTACGTTCTTCTCTCTGACAACAGTTGATCTCGACATTCCAACTATAGATCGCCAAACCCCCGAATCACGGGGAGCATAGTTTTGTGCTCCCACAGACTAATTGAGAAGCCTGTCTTAACGTAGTTGATATGTCATAGGGACACCGAAGCCGATTGTGCCCATTCTATGCAAGCCGGACACGACAACCAGAGTTGCCTTCCCCGCAGTCTCTACCCCTGATTTTTCAAAAGCGGAATGTTTAGTTTTCCCAGCCAACTTCACTTGTCCCTCCCAGCTCCCCTCGAATGGCAGTTCTCGTGCATGTGAGCAGCTATTACTAAGATCATTGATTGGCGAGCACCTACTCAGCGCTACCAGGCTTCTGTCCTACTTAAGGATACCTAGGTCCGAATCATCCGATTGAAACCAAATATAACATGAACCCACCACGTCGCCAATCGCACCTTTCTGCTCTGGCAGGGCTGCATAGGACAGTTCTAGGCACGCTACACGGCAGCCCCTTTCAATGTTCGTTGGTCAGTCATGCGTGTGTAAATTATGCAGCAACCCAGTTTGGGAGTTAGAGCGTTTGTGTACCTCAAGTCGTCGACACAGCCCAAGCATCATGCTGTCACGTCCGCTTAGACTTGCTCGTGGGTAAATGATGAGGCCTCTGTCACGAAGCCCTTCCCTGCCTCGCTCATGATGCATGATTCCTGAGCGAGGATTTGATTTAACCGCATCGTTCTAGTCAAGGTCACGGTCGTTTGGCCTCGACAAGTAACTTTTATAATAATAATTATGGTGCAGTAGCCATCACCTGACCTTTCGCCTCTCACTATTATTAACCAGACCCGATGTCATGACACAGTAATAGCACCGCTCGACGGGCCCTCCACCCTTCGCATGTCAGCCGAAGGAGGAAGGTTATCAAATCGTCGCTTGTTGAGTCCCTAAGCCCTCTCACGTCTGTTGCAGGAGGGTTATCAAACGAGGGAATTTGAGGGTCGTTCCCAAGTCGTTACTGCATCACTACTCTCAGAGGCCTCATTACAGCTCCGACTGGCTCACAAGGCACTGACAACATTTATCGCTCCCGGCTAGCTTGCCGGTATATTCCTCCACGTACTAATACAGGAGTTCTTCTGTTTGCTAATACTTACAAGGTGATAGATAAAAGCACCTCGTCCATGATCTCTCCCACTCCAATTACTCTGCCATGGCGCAGTCCACGGCACTTTACTCGTGAGTAAGTGATCGGCTTTGGAGCCTTTGATAACACTTATCATTCGATTTCCAAGTATCTCCCAGTTCCGCTCAAGTTCTGGTGTTACTCCTGACGGCCTGGCGGATATACTTCCGTCTCAGAACCCACCGCTTTTGTGGGAAGATGCATCGGTAGCTTTCTTGCCCCTGACGGGTTCAATCTCGATAGCAGCATACTGGATATATCTCCTTGGAAGTGAGTGAGGAGCTCGCTGGGTGAGGTCAAGAGTGGTCGGAACACGTCGCTGGGCATTGGCATGTAGACTCCCCAACGTTCTTCATTGCTGCATGGATTTACACTATTTGCTTCACCTGTATCGTGGCGTACGTGTTTGTGCCTTTCAGCCGTCAGGATATGGTTTCATGCCTAGTTTTCATAGGTCGGCGCGCTTAAGCATCTTATTTTCTATCGTCCGCATCATCCATGGAAGCCCTCGGCTGCTAGGCTTGGCTTACACCTGCGAGGCGTTCTTCGCAGCGTGCTAGATAATACTTATTATCGAGAAAGTACGGCAGTGTACTTCATACTGGAGTTGGCAGCAAGAAAAACTGTCATCGGCAAGACCCTTTTGCGTGGTGGAATCAGAAACCTCGATTTTTGAATTTACTAATAACTGATGGTTTTGTAAACTCAGGAACAGTCTACGATTGATCACTCCAAGCCGATTGCATCACAGTCTCGATCCTGGTTGTGTTCCCCATACGTATGCTGTGGAAGATCAAACTACCCAAGCGTCAAAGGAGAAAGACTCTCTCCATCTTCGCTTCTAGCATTGTGCTAGCCTTTGGAGCGCTTTTCCACACTGTTGGCGAGATTCTACGCAAACCAATTTTGTCAACTTCTGGTCTGAACGTCGAAGTGAGCTCCCTCAATCTGTGATTTTGAAATCGTTTGGAGGTCGTCTTCGGGTCGCTCTATCAATAATCGTCCGTAACTTGTTCTTACTCCGGGACTCCGAGCCGACGGGAACCACAGAGGATACTTCCGATGATTTTACGACGCCATTACGGCCACCAGCTCCAATGGCACCCGTCGATCTAGAGGTATCTCCGGACAGTGTCGACCACCAATCAACCACAGAGTAGAAAAGCAACTAAGTAAACCCCGCGTAACTTACGCATAAGAATGCTACTTGATGCCAAGAACCGTAATACCAGTGATGAGATCGGTGTTTTTTACAAACTTATTGGTAGTCCTTGCTGAGAAGTAGATTGCCTTTTTGAGCGAACCTGCCACATTTGTTACTTGACCTCTTCCTGCCGTCTCCGGGCAGTCGGTTCAACGATTTCGCCCCTTCAACGGTCTTGTTTTTTTCAGGCATCTTTGCGTTTCCAACGGCGCACGATGTCACGCAATCGTCGGCGTCGGGAGGAACACTCATCATCCCACTGGGAACCGGGGTATCGCCCCTCTCATTTTGACGAGTCCAGCTGGAGACATTACCGACCATCCGGTGAAATTCTCCCGAGAAGCAACTTTAACCACTGGCGGGACAATGTCATACCACCCTCTTCTTATTATCCACAGCGCCCGTATGGACGGGAGAGTTACAGTGAGCGGTGGCACGATGACAGCCGTTCATGGCGCACGGAGGCATCGTATTCTAGAGGACGGCGTAATTTTGGACCTGATCGTAGTTGGGACGATAGGGAATCACGAAGGAACGGCAGCCCACATCATCGAGACCCAAGTTCGCGCCGACTCCATTCAACATATACGCCACCCTACAACCCTCGACCTCCAATTCGTGCAAGAAGCCCTATAGAATCTGTTCCACCACCTCCGAGGCCCGCTCCACCAGAGCAACCTCGGAAAGTGTCACCTCCACCAGGCACATCTTCTCAGCCGCTCCGACCTAGCCCAAGATACCTTTCTCTCTCACAACGACCCTCGGAACTTTTGCGTGACCTTACAAAGACCCGCAAACTTCTTGTTCTTGATCTCAATGGCACCCTTCTCATTCGCTCTGCTCGATCTCGCTCAATTTCGGGACCGCAATTACGGGCCGTCCGACCACGTCCATATATGCAGTCCTTCCGACAGTATCTCTTTCGTCCGGAGACGCAGGCATGGCTTGATACGATGGTGTGGTCGTCCGCACAGCCACACAGCGTGGATGATATGGTGGACAAAGTGTTTGGGACTGACAAGGGAGAACTAAAGGCCATATGGAATCGCAAGAGTCTTGGGCTGTCGGAGGTGGACTATCGTGAGTATATACTCTCTTTTCTTTACTTAATAGAGTCGCGTTCGATGAAATATATGTACCCTGAACGACGTTTGCGCCCTAGATCGAAAATCGGTCACCACGAAGGACCTTACGAAGGCTTGGGACTTGTTTGCATCGCCCCTTAGCCCAGAGACGCCCCAGGGACACTCTTCATTCGCCCCACCGCAACGTAAAATTGGTCATTCGGCGTTGACAACGCTCCTCCTCGACGACTCTCCTCACAAGGCGGTACTCCAACCCTATAACCACGTATGCATACCCGAATATAATAGTACGAGGAGACAGCACGACCTGGGATCTTTCTTGGCTGCGAAGGAGCCCAAGCAAAACAAGAAAACAAAATGGAAAAATCGGGGTGACCCAACTGCTCGTTCCGATGAGCAAATAGTGGAGGAGTTACTACCTGCAAATGCACAGACGAAGTCAACGGAAAAAGAGCCATACGATGTGACTTTGTTGGCTGTCATCGGTATCCTGGAGACCGTAAAATTACAGAGCAATGTTGCAGGGTGGGTCCGCAAAGGCGGGTTGTGGGTTACCCAGGGGAGAGCCGAGGAGGCTGGTGCTTTAGATATCAAGCACCATATCATTGCCAACACCGAGGATGACAAAACGATGTCGAGCAAAGTCGCACGAGCTGGGAACGACGCAAGCAGTACATCTAGTCCTACCATAACGCCGCAGCAAGATCATTCACGAACAAAAATTTGGTTCGAAGACCCTTCGGTCGTAGCGTTCTGGGTTGTGCGAGGCCGCAGAACCTTGATGGAACTCGGTATCGAAGTCATAGATGGAGTGACGGCATAGTCTTCTCAGTGACTATGCCCTTGAACCATGGTATGTTGCTGACACTTTGTTATAAGATCATATGATTATCCCTGGCTTTGCTTAGGGGATCCGGGGGCATGTAAAGGATTATTTATCTGAGAAGGTCGAAGAATTCCTTACAAGAGCACAGTAAATTTCAGACGGCCAAGAGAGGCTGTCATTGTGTTGTATATGCTATTACTACCAGGTAGTGGGTCAACGTCACATAATAGCGGAATTTTTTTTTAAAGGCACGTTTATCCGAGACAAAGACTTGCGGTAAGTGTGTTCGGCATCTCCGAAGTGTAATATGATGCTTGACTTGTTACTCTCTCCCACGCTCTTAAACGCATTCTTCTGAACCGAGGTCCAGGGTTGGCATACTGCTAGCGGAACTGCCAGCGTGATCTATTTAGATCTTCAATCTGTTCTCTTGGGCGAGAGCTTTTGATCACCCCTGAAAGGGATATTTCGCGTCTTGTTCGAGTCCTTAAACTAATCTCATGACGCGTTGATCGACTGCCAGGCGTCATGTTTCGTCGAATGTATCACCGACCAAACACTAATTCTGCACACGCATGCCGCCGATGATTCGCTAATTAGAGGCGATCACTCTCGCTAATATTATAAGGACCGCCACGACCCGGTACGCCAGCCGGGTAAACGAAGGTCCCATTGGGTTCAGCTGCAGTTTTTTTAGCAGCTTCGGTAGGTCGTCGTCGTTTCTACTTTTAAGTTCTGGCCGGCGCAGTCTGAAACATATTTGGCACGGTGCGTGACCGCCTGTAAGGTGAATACGATCGGCCTCCGCAGCCGACTCCGAAACATGACCAGCGGGGTCGAGTTACTCCCGTACTGAGTCGCTCGATGCTTGTTCGCGCGAGTTCCCTGAGATGCATCCAACTCTGGTTTATGGCCATGCTGTTACGCTCCCAGGCAATTGCACAAAATCTGACTGACGCGCAAATTTCCCTTGTTGGCCAATGTCTTGCGGAGGGAGCCCGCCATAGGTATGTTTCTCTCCACCGGAAATATGACAGCGTCTCTTACGGTCCTGCAGCTGGGAGTATGGCACGCGCTCCGAAGTTCTCTTGGAATACAACGCTTCGAGCTATTCTGTTCTCTCCACTTCTGCAGTGCCTCCGCCCCAACAGATACCCCTTAACTTGACGAGTGGTCTGAGCGACGTGTTTGCAATCGTGCATGTGATTGTCGCCAATCGTTCTATTTCGAACGGAAACGTCGCAGGTCCGCAGCCACTTATCCAAGACTCGAGTGCTGGGGATCCAGCCAGCATTGGCGTCGCTGTTCTCCTCGCAAACTGGACCGGACAGGGTACGTCGGATGGGCTTGACTATGCCGGCGCAGCGCGAGATCAGCTCGAGTTCTTGTTCTTGAAAGCGCCCAAGACTCGAGACGGTGCAATCTCGCATCGTTTGGATCAAGTACAACTATGGTGAGCCAGGTCAGTTTTTGTGAGATGACCAGGGCGTGATGTGTTGTCGTGTTCCCAGGAGCGACTCTGTGTACATGGTGCCGCCATTTCTGGCTTACTACGGCGTGATCACCCAAAATGTTTCGCTTTTGCAAGAAGCATACGACCAGATCAGCCTATATCGCAAGTACTTAAGAGATGCACGTGCTCGTAATCTATGGAAGCACATACAGCTTGGTTCCTATGGGACAGACAACGGACATTGGTCCACTGGTGATTTTCCTCCCCCTATCACCTTTGAATCGAGTACATCCTGATCAACTCGATAGGGAATGCCTGGGCGGCAGCAGGGATGATACGAGTCCTTGGGACGATCCAAAGGTCGCAATACGCAAACTCGCTGAAGCAGCAACAAAAGGACCTTGCCAACTGGGTCCAAGAGATCCACGGTGGAATGTATCTCTACCAAGTACGTCCATCCTCCTTCTGGCATCGTCCACATTTCCAAGAGCGTTGCATCACATGTTAGGACTCCAGCGGTCTCTTTCACAACTACGCAGACGACGCGTCCACATTCTTGGATGCATCGTCCGCGGCGCTCCTCGCGAGCACCGTCTATCGGTTGTCGTTCCTCTGCGGCGTCCATACGCACCTCGCGCAAGCTGAGTTGGCGCGGAGGCAACTGTCGTCGCCTGTCGGTCCAGGCTTTTCTGGGCTACAGCACTTCACCGAAGATGGGTGGCTGACGCCCGTCGTCGACCCATATGCGTACCCTGAACAGGGCCAGGACAGCCCGGAGGGCGAGGCGTTTGTCATCGCGATGCAGGCTGCTTGGCGGGATTGGGTCGCGGGCGGTGCACAAGGGGCTAGCGGCTCTCGGTGGACCGTGAACGCGCCCGCGTCTGTGCGCGTCTCGGTGGCTTCGTGGATCGCGTTGAGCTTCGCGTTCTGGTTTATCAGTGCCACGTAGCACTGCTTTTCGAACCCTTCGATCTTGATTTCTCCCTTTTTTGCCAAGCCGAGCTGTCGTTTGGATTTAGGATTATGTCCAGTGTATCTACTAGCTGCTTACTCGATCGACGGCGTGCAGGACTTTTCTGGCGAGTAATACCGCCGTTCCTGGCCATGCATTACCTCCCAGGGTTAGATCGTACCTGGTTGCCCCGCCGACTGGTTGGATCTGAGGAACCATTCAGTTAAGCAAACAAGGTTGAATTAGTGCTATGGCGCTCACAGGCGGCCAACATCATTCTCAAGGTGCCTCGAGCTTGTCCATGTGAACCCAATACAAATCCACGCTCACGATCGCATCGGTACGACACACGCCGCCACTGAGAGCCGTCTCCGGCGTTTCGCTCGAGACGTTGGCCCTGCCGTGCTTACAAACGAGCGTACTTGGACGCCAAGGTCCGCACCATCTCCAGCGCACCCACATCCCCCGTCATCTCCGAGTCCCCGCTGCCCCCACCGTCCGCCGATTCCAAAAGCTGACCGGCCCATTCCACCCCGACCGAAATCATGAGCTGCGTCACCGCGTCCGCGTCGTACGACGTCCCGTTCCGCTTGCTCCCAGCCAGGTATCCTACGAACGCCTCCCAACGCAGTGCATAATAGCCGCCCACGAGACCGCCCCACTGCTTCGAGGCGTAGTCGTTGATCTGCCCCGTGGGGCCCCAGAGCGTGATCTGGTTCCGCGCAGTGTACTCGAGGTATGCCGCGTACGTCGCATTACCGTGCGACCAACTGCGCGCGGCGTCGAGCCAGTTCGAGAGGCGGAAGTACGGATTGGTAAGCAAGAGACAGTCGAGGTCGTACAGGAGGTCCAAGAGGGGTTGTCCTGCTGCCTCCACTGCTGCCGCGTCTGTGGTCGACGAGTTAAAGACGTCGACGAGGGACTCGTACAGGTCGATGAACCTATTTGCGAGTAGCTGACGCGTTATGTCCACAAGATCGTATTGGAACTCTGGGTTCGTGGTAAGTTCCTGGGATTCGAGGCTGGCGTTGATTAACAACTGGAGGGCAGGGACGATAGTACTGTTGGTGTCATAGAAGACGAGGGTTGGATGGTGCCCGGTACGATTAACGAGCCCGGTTAATGCTGGTGCGAGTTCGAGGATGCTCTTGACCGTCGCCTGGGCTGATGGGTTTTGGTTGTTATACACAGTCGAAGCAAGCAGCTGCCACGCATTCGTCGTGGCTAGCGGGAGATTACCAACATTGTATCGCCTAGAGACCCACGAAGAGACGTACGACGTTCGATTGATCGGCGTCGACGACCAAGCCTGGTCAAGAAGGACATCATACACGATCTCGTTTCCTTCTAAACCCTCAGGCGTTAAGCCCATACCAACCATGGAACCTCCAGCTGCAGCGAGCGCACTCAGCGGCGCCTCGGTGATATTAACAAAGTTGCCCTCGAAACCCATGTTTCCTCCGTAGTCGTGAAGTTGGCACCAAATCCACTGTTTTCCGTAGTAGGCATCTAGTCTCTGCCACTGAGGCTGTGCTTCGCTATAGAGGTCCAGGATGATCATACTGTTGTTCCCCGGCACGCCCGCGAGATACGCCTGAACGAGCTCCGTAGTCCAAAACGTCTCGGAGCTAAAGAACATCCAACCTTGCATCATCCAGACGGCTTCCGGATCAGCGGCGCGCAAACTGGCGAATGTGCTCGACGCAATACTCTGTAGGTAGGATGCGTTGCTACCGTACGGGTTGTTCTCGTTGTATTGATCGAGCGTATAAATGTGCGACACGTTGCCATAAGCGGCCGTCTGCTTCTCGATGAACGACTTTTGGAGGATAGAAAAGAGGGGGTCGAAAGGCTCAAGGAAGGAGACGTTGGTATAAGTACTTGGAAACTCCTCCCATTGACCTCCAACGACGATGGACGCGTTCGGGTACAATGTAGAGAGTGCTCGTGGAACGAATCCGGTAAAGGACGGTATGACGGGGGTCATCCCGAGCTCGAGCATGCGCGGGATGAGCTGCTTCTGGAGCTCAAACTGATCGTTGACCCATTGAATCGGAAGGTCGCCGCCCCAGCTACCCTGTATGTTGCCAAAGCGGTTCCACGCCTGGAAAGGTGGACCGGACAAAAAGTCGGAGATGACCGAATCGCTCAAGCCTGCTTCACGGAATACTTGGATGAGAACGTATTCGTAGCCAACCCATGCGAGGGGGAGGTTAATGCCGCGGAGGGCCATCCAGTCCAGGAGGAGCTCCCAGTCGTCGAAAGTGTAGAAGGCGGTCGTATAGCTGAACGTGACCGTGTTGAGAAAGTAGCGGTACTCGACGAGAGAGCTGTGCGTTACGGGAGTCCCGATGGAGGGTAGCTTCTCAGGAAGGTCATCCAGCCTGGAACCAGTCCACCAAATATCGACGTTGCCATATCCGGTGAGGTAGCTTTTATCCGAAAGGATGACATTAGCCCTAGAAAGAACTTGGACGGAGGGGCCAAGAACTCACGTGTACAGACCGCGCGCACATGCACTGACCGACGTACACTGGATGTCGATCTGTGCGCTTCCTTGTTCGCGCGAGTCTGTGTCGCGTAAAGTAAACGTGTCCAAGACGCTGTCGTCCGGCGTTAAGACGAAGTTGAAGGATTTGCTACGAGTCGGAATGCGTCGCTGGACGAGCGCGTAGAGGCCATCTACGTCTCCGGCACACTGAGCTTGGCTCGGCCCCGTCGTAACCGAGGCCCGGACCGCGGCCCCCGCGACTGCGAAAACTGTGAACGCGAAATCACTGAGTATTCTCATTGCCTGGGAGAAGCTTGAGCAGAGGAAGGCAACCGTGGGCGGACGGAATCAAAACGCGACTGGAGCACCGGGTCTCGAGGTGATGCTTCACATGGCAGGTTAGGTGGACGTGACGGTGCCTGCCTAGTGATGGGATCAGTGGCATGCGCGCTTGAACCGGAGGTATCATATGGCCGATTGAATTCGGACGTAGTGGCGGCTGCTGCATCCTACTATTTTCTATGATCGCTCTGTACGAACGCCGCTAGTTCCGAGGGTTCAATCAGTGGTAGCAGGACGAAGGTACTTCCAGTGTCTTCGGAAGTGTGGCGGCAACCAGGACTTGGTTGGTTGACTGAATTGTAGCGAGACCACTGCCACATCTTATGTACAGCAAGGCACATTGCGCCGACGGGGAAGCGGCGCGAAGCGCATACTATCATTTCGCCTAAAGTGCAACTGGTACCTTGAGTGCAAATTCCGGAAATGCATTTAAAACACTACATTCCTTGTACTCTACAAGCTCAAAAAAATTATCAGAGATGCCTTAGTATCTAGTCTAGCTAAGGAACAAAAATTTGGTATAAGTTGTATGCTGTTGTGCTCACAATCCAGTAGACAATCAAGAGATGTCGAAAAATAGAGACTAGATCACCCCCTGATCTGAGATCCTACCAATGAACTTGCAAAATGATGCCTGGAGATTATTGGGTAACACATGAGGGATCTCTGTGCGAATCATAAGAGTAAGAAACTTACTGGATGCTTGTGTAGTGCAAGTATATCACATTTTGGAGAAGAGGAATTGTCACGTTCAAGCATGAACGTGAAAAGATTCAATCTCCTCTTCAGCATGGGTGGCCGGCTCTACCTAGACCAGAAGACACTCTGCCATGGCACGTTCCTAAAAAACTGAGAAACAACAGACATTAGAAGCTGCTGCTGCTCATTTCGACAAGTTCCCGCAGCTGAAATTCAATACCCACTTCAAAGACCTTTTTCTCTCAGGCTCTGTGTGATCTCGACTTGGAAAACGCCCCCACACCGATGCAAATGATGACCTAATTGGACCATCCAGTAAACGATGACACGTGTCCGTGGGCAACCATCTGGGTCCCAACAACCCATTGAATCAGACTCACCAGTGGTTTCCACCTGCTCAGCCTCTGACTTCGCATGCCTTGTCTCTTACTCACCCAGTTTTCGCACCGCTGGCAACACATCACCAATTACAACAGTACCGTGGCCCCAGTGGATCCCATTCTACCACAGACATGGAATCATACTCTCCTTTCATGTTTGATCCTACTGTAAATTACTTTTAACCTTAATATGTTACTGTCCCTCTCCTCTGTCAAGATGTGCTTGCGAGAGCATCATCGTGCCGTGTCTGCCGTGACACGCTGAGGTTAAACATTTGAGAGCCCGTTGTCATCAGCCATGTGACCCGAAGTGTCACAACTTTTGCAGTGGAGGTGCAAAACATCGGAAGTTCTCTGCACCCTTAGAATAAAATACAAAAAATCGAAGAAAATAAGAGGGAGATGTATTAGTGTACTCTCCACCCATACTATAACTCTGAAGAGTGTAACTGCTGTTGAAGCGTTAGACCCGAATTACCTTCTTTTTTGCACTTTAGGTGAAATGATAGTACCACAGTGCATGGGATACCCGCCCCGACTACAGCCTCCGCGCTCATCGCGTGACCTTGTTCGTGCCGTACTATCAATGCACACCAAATGCACAATTTCAGCTATTTCTTGAATAGCAACACAACTACACATTTTGGTTCCCTTGTATCTACCAGAACATCTAGCCTGAACCCTCCTCTATCAGCTCGTATAACCACGGAAACAAAAAACGGAGTTTAGAAATTGCTAGAATGGAGTGAATATGACCAGGTCGAAATCCATACCAAATGCACAATTTCGTCACGCGATGTCACGCACGGCATTGAAGCCGCGTTATGGATCCGACATACTCCGCTTCAAAGTCCAGTTGCGTGAGATTTACATAGGCTAAGCCCCGAAGCGGAGCATGAATCGTAGCATGGCCGTGACACCCCTATCTGTAGGTTTTGTCACGCTAGAGCTGTCGTCGCATCACACCACAATCATATACCAACACTTTGACACCTCCAAAACCTCAAGATGGACCTATTTGACTTGCCTGGAGCAAAGCATTACATTTCGTATACTAGATCGGTTCCAGATCTGGCTTGAAATGCCTAGAAATTGTGTATTTTGGTTACTCAACACTCCCATTCTGCGTCCTGCGCTTTCCACAACACATTTTTTACTATTATAAAGGTTGTCTATATTAAAATAGACTCTGATATAGATGACCTAGGCGTCTCTGGATAGAAATGTGTAGAATTACGTGCTAGGGAGGTAATTGTGCATCTGGGGGGGTGTATGTATTTGGTGTGCATTGATAGTAAGTCTTCCTTGCGTGTGATATGCCGGGGAACGGGGATAGGCGTGCTGACGGTCTAGTCTCGGTACGGTCGTCGTTGCGGTGCGCTGACGCTGCCCTGAGTGTCGCGGTGGGCATGGAAGGGGAAGATGGCAGGGAGGAGGTCGAGTTGGTGTATCCAGATGTATGTCTCTCGATCGCTTTTTCTGGTCTGTTTGCGTGCAGAAATCTGCTCCACAATGTCTTATGCGATTCGTGTTATAGTTGTCATACATACTACGTATTCCATCCCTCCTGTAGGTACTAAGAGTCCCGCCCGTGGGGAGCGGGCGGGCCGCCACAAACCCCCCACCAACACACGCCCCGCAGACGTCTCCATGCGCATCGTCAGAAAGCGGCGCTCCGCACCCGAAGTGCATGTACATGCCCAGTGCACGGCCGTGCTGGAAGGCCAGGGACCGAGGCGGGGCCGGTGGCGGGGGCGGAAGTGGGAGCGAGAACGTCGGAATCACCTCGGCCGCTGCAGCGACCTGGGAATATACACACCCCAGACACAGCCCGAGCGTCGGCCTCGGAAACGACGCGCGGACGCTCAGCGGTAGACCGTACGATGGGGTATGTATTGGCCTGGGAGCACCGTTTTACCTACCACCGGTCGTCAAACGCGTCAGTGTCGAGTCGAAGCGCAAATAGGCGTCAAAAATGAACCTCTTGCCATCGGACGGGTGCCCGTATCGAGTGGAACGTCACTATGACAAACTTTGATGCTGTACTCACGGGAGGCCCGCTGACGGCGGTCATCGTAGCTCCCGAGCGTGCACCGGCCATGTACGATTGGCAAATGTTCCATAAGCTTCCCGGCTCCGTTGGACGCCCGCATCGGATGCATTGAGCACGGGCGATATAGAGTGGACAAGTGACATCTGATCGGGATTGTGATGGCACGATGGGAGGCGCTGGCAGCGCGATATCGAAGCCCGCGTCCATCGAACGAGCGCTAGCAGTCAACGAACGAATAATGCATCCCCGAGCCATCCAGTATGTATTGAAAAAAATAAGTCAGGGGAGCCAACACATATGTCCTAGATCAGGTGCCGGCCGGGTCAGGAAATTTTTCAAGTACGCGTCAGGCTCCAGCCGACTCCCCGGCACCCTCCCGCTTCGACTTGTCGTAGCACTCCAACGTGACGCTCGCGAGGAATCCAGGTATGCATTGCTCCTCCTCCACCCAGTAGTGCATCAGCTGCGGAAGATCCTGTGGCCCTCCCTCGCCCTGCGCGATCAGCTGCATTCGCGCCCCGTCTCCATCGGCGCTCATTTTACTTAGCGGTTGGAAGACAAACGACGCAGATAGGTCGTATACCGACGTCACCCTCACTTGTCCGTTCGGGTAGAAAGCGAGCTTGAGTCCTAGGATCGACGCGATCGCTTCTCGGAACTCGGAACTCTTGGCCGTAAAGACCTGCAAAGGACACTTCGAAAGGGCCCGAAACGAGGCTGGAAAACTGCATACCTGTTGGAGTCGCAGTAGCCGCTTCTCCTTCTGCTTGACGACCTCCTCCAGTTCTTCCTTTTCTTTGTGAAGCACTTCCCAGCTCTCGCGAGGGACGAGTTCCTCCCCGTGCGATGTTCCTGCTTGCGCGACCACTCCACTACTCTCTAGATCTCGCAGTCGCTTGATGAGTGCTTCGTTCTCACTCTTGAGACGATCCATGACGGACTGTCGGAGGTCATTCCATTGCTGCGCCGGATTGTCACGAAGACAAAGTACGCGCATGCCCGGCGGAACATGGTTCCCTGCGCCAATCTTCCCTCGCAGCTCAAAGAGCGTCTGCTCCAACTCTTCGACCTTGTCTTCGTGTACTTTGACCGTTTTGCGGGCTTCGTCAAGAGCTGACTGGCATGTCAAACGTGATTCTGAATGCGGAATCGGATGGTTACCTTTGCTGGCCTCTTCGGCTGCACCCTTGTGGTGCTCTGCCTGCTGCTTCAGTTGCTGCCGGGTGAGCCTAGCACTGCTTGCACCATCCTCGTCGTCTATGGTATCCAGGGCCTTTTGCAGTTGGGCGTTGGCAGTTTTGTAGTCCGAGAGCGATTGTTCGAGGAGGTGAACACGCTGCGAAAGACCGCTGTCTGGTATCGGCACCTCGCGAGAGGCCTGTTCTTCGGCAGTGAAACTTGCCTACAGAACAATTAAGGACGATGCTACGATCCAATTGCTTGCACTTACCACGAGGGCTTGCAAGAACCCGACTTCCCGCTCAGCGAGCTGAGCACGCTGCTCACGCCGCGCTACCTTGTCTTTTAGCAACTGAACTTCCCCTCGCAGTGTTTCCGTTGTCTCTTGGGTTTCTGAAAGGGATTCGTTCATACGCGCGAGTTCGGCTTCACGACTCCTTAGCACAGCTATGTTGGCGCCGTGGTCTTCAAGCAGGCGCGCGTGTGTTAGCCTGAGCTCGGAAAGGCTCTGGACGACCGATAGGGAAGGCTCGGCAGGCATGCCGACCTCATTAGACTTGTTCGCCCTGAGCGCTGTTGCATCAGCACACATTCGTTGGTGAAACACGCGACTCACCATTCTTGGCGTTCTTGCCTCGCCGCCTCTACTTGGGCCTCCAGCGAAACAACCTTTTCCCTCAGCTCGTCCACGACCGAAACCTTGCGCTCTAATGCCCGTTTTTCCTCCCGGAGAACCTCGAGATTCGCGTGCCTGTCTTTGTACTTGCCCAGCTCCGCATTAAGTTTTGCATTCGTCGATTCTAGCGACCGAAGGTACGAAGCCTGGCGGTGAAGCTCATCACGGATGACGCTCCAGTTCTCGTCTTCATCGTGTTTTTGTGGCATCGGGTCAGACGCAATCTCTGCCTCGTCCAACCTTTGCTGTAGAGCCCGGACTCTAGCATCCCGTTCCTCGGCGATCGCTCGGTATTCCACGAGTTCTTGCTCAAGTTCTGCATTTCTCCGCGCCAAGGTCGATGATTCAGCCCCGTGTGTTGCCAGCAGTTGTGTATGCGTCCGTTGCAGTGCAGAATATGACTCTTCGAGTTCGATGTGGTCGTTCCTGAGCGTGGCGATGGCCTCGCGCAAGGACCTCAAATCCGCCTCTGCGTTTCTCTACGAACAAGACGCGACACGTCCACAAGAAAAGAGTCCGAGTCAGCCAAAACGCGTGCATGCCTAGTCGAGCGAGCGCACCTTGTCCTCTTCGTATGCCTCGCGCTCCCGTTCCTTTTCCTCCCGCTCGGCTTTTTCCCTCTCCGCCAAGAACCGCCTGTCGGCCTCGAGCTGTTCGACGTGCGCTTCCTTTTGGCGCAACTTGTTCTCGAGCTCGGTCTTGGCGGCCTGAGCGGAGAGCAGCTGGCGCTCGAGGGAGGCGTGGGTCATGTGTGAGGTGAACGCCTGAGAGCGCTGTTGGCGCTTCGCGGTCGAATGCTGTGGGTCTGCGTGAACCAAGTTGGGTCGTGTCAGTGCGCGTGACGTGGATGAGAGAGGAGGTGGGTGCTTGCCGCGCTCGAGCTCAGCCATGAGTGAGTCGCGCTTGGGACGCGCGGATGGGAGGGATCCGGCGGTGAGGAGGGATCTCGATGACGCCCTCGACGACGCCCTCGACGACGACGGCGCACCTCCGTTCATTGTCGTACACGATGACCAGAACCCAATCCAAGCGGTACTGGAAAGGGGGCGTGGGAACCCCTGCCCTGCCTCTAGTCGTACAATGCTTCACAAGCTAGCCCAGTCGGATTCGACTTGTCTACTACAAATGATGATACACCATATTCACATTCTAACTTCGAAATTCATACAACCGCGAGCATCCTTAGTACGGCCTGCGAGATCACTATAACAGTCAGTCGCCCGTCTATTGCGATCAAAAACGAAACCCACATCATCCGCCATTACAACCGCTTGAAATCCTCTTCGGAAAGCAACTGTCCATCGAGCAGTCTCCCCATATGCGTCGGTGCAAAACGCATGCCTTTCCTGCGGACCCCCATCAATTCCCTCAGCGAAGCCAACGGCGAGGTTTGAAAGGTACACAGCCCCTGCAAGCGTGCTGGCCGATGCTTCGGTAAAATGAACCCGTCGGACTCAACCTCGATGCCCTTTTCGTTTTGCAGGTCCCTTGCATACACGCAAAGGAAACGACTCAACTGGATGTACGTCTCGTAGTCTTTCAGATATAGTTGCCCAGCAAACACGTTCAGCTGGTTCATAAGAGGCGAGGGGGGTGTCCAGCCAGCAGGGACTGTGGGGATGTTGTACAAATCAAGGTCATCGCATGGCTTCATGAGCTCGGTAACGCGGGGAGTGTACAGGTGCAGATGAATTTTGTCGCTCCGTCTGATCTCCGGCAGCAGGCTGTTGACTTCGTAAGGGCTCAAAATGACAAGCGCCTCCCGGTAGCCCCTCTTCCCGGAAATAATCCACATCACAGGGCGCAAGTATTCATTTGCCCCACTTGAGGATCCGACTGTCTTTAGAAAGTCGGTCGTCACCAGTAGATTTGAGCTCCAGACGTTGACAACTGCTGAGGTCATGCCGAGCGTTTCGAAGGCTCGATGGAAGCTTTTGGCACTTGTGGAAATGATGCCTGTCTTTACAAAGGTAGCAACTTCCGGGTGGATTGAGTGAGTCGCTGGAGGTGCCCGGGGGGGTCGTTCCGTTTGTCGCTCTCGTTCCGCTTCATGAGCGACTTCCCGTTCCTGTTCTTCATCCATGCTCACGTCGCGGAGAGACGAAACCCCGAGATCGAGGCAGCGTCGGCGGATGTCTGGGGCGACAGACAGAGTCGGATTTGAGGCCTTATTCGGGCCATAGAGGACTTCTAAACTCTTAGCTTCTGGCTGCAGCCACTTTTTGAATACTTCCTCCGCGGATAGCTCATCTCTACGAAAGCTCGTCCAAACAGTATAGCGGGACCTATGGTCCATCCCCTGTTGTACCCAATGAGGCGCGCGTTGCTGGATGTCATCGCATGTCTCGGATATAGCCCACTGTAGAATGTCCTTGGTGTTAATGGCGTCTCCAGAGTCCTTCTCAGCCACCAAGCGGATACGCTCGTCAATCTCGAGGGGTGCGAAAAACATAAGGGAATGAGTGTGACCGAGTTTCCGCATCCGCATGCAGCCTACAAATAGTCAGATTCGTAGCCTGGAATTGCGTAAACTGTAAATACCTTGAGCCAAACGATCCTTGGTTACTTTTGGACCTAGTGTGACAGCAGCTCTGAATCCACTCGGAAACTTGATGTCGGTACCGCGTGTATGAGCGTCGTCGAGGTAAATGACGCATTGATCCAGCTGCTGCGCGAATGGTGACGATATCAAGAGGTGTGTACTACCATCTCGGGGGAGTACTGTCAGCTCATCGTCGTCATTGAAATATATAGCCGCAGACACATTCTTGTTGACGTCTAGCCATGCTTCAGCTAGCTCGCGGTTTGGAAGATCGAGCATCTGAGCACCGACATCCAGTAGGACGCGGATTTCTGGTTCCTCTTCCACCAGGATGTTGAGGAATTCGCGCGTTTTCCACCTCTCCCCGTTCTCGTTGGTCATGCGCATATAGGCTTCGTTTTCCTCTTGTAGGATATAGGACAAAACCTTTGCATTAGTCCCCCGCTGATGATCAGGGTCGCATTGAGTGATATGGAGGGGCAATAGATATTGACCATCGTTCGTCCCGGAAAACCCTACCGTGGCTAGTGAGTTGGTAGATCGTACATGTGACTTGGTCCTCGACATACCAGTCAGCACGCGTTCTTTCTTCTCTGCCAAATCCCAACCTGAACATGACAGCTTTGAAGGGAACTCTTTGGCTTCCTTCGGGAATACAACACTCGAAAGGTAAAAGTTGATTGTCGCCCTATTCCGTGTGAACAAGGGGAATAGCGACTGGTTCCATTGATCGGATGACTTGATGTTGACGCCGCTCGTAGTCCGTAGATCATCCGGTATTTCAGGACAGTCTCGGACCCAGAGGTTGTAGTCCAAGGATGGATCGTCTTGATTAAGCAGAATTTCAAATGAAAGCCTGAGCCGTTCTTCGGTGAGGCCGCCGTAGTAGTAAGATAGATACGTGAGGATGATGGCGAAGTCTGGATGTCCAAACTCGGCTCGTTGTGCGGGGACATCTTTTGCTCGATACGGAACAGCGAGCATGGTGCGCGGTGGGGCAAGTCCATAGTCTACCCTCCACCGGCGTTCCTTGAAAGCAAACAGGAGTAGGCCACTAGCTAGGAGGCCGCGCAATAGTAGCAGGCCGCCCCACAAGGCAGTATCTCCAGAGTATCCCTTTACCAATCGGACTTGGGCAGGAGAGACATTCTTGCATGAGATGAAGTTTTGGATTGCGTCTCTAAGACCCGAGCGCAGCTGTCCAAAGTTAAAGTTCGGAAGCAGGCCCTCCATAACATCTCGCACTATCAATGTGAGTAGCCTTTCACCAGCGTCTGCATGCAAAATACGGAAGTGGGAGAAGGATCCAGGCGGGCCTTGCTCATACTCGACTCCATGCTGGAAGAGCTGACGAAGGGAGGACGCATGCTTGCTCACGAGGGCGAGAATTTGTTCCGTGGTGGTCCATCGCTCGGGGAAGCCTTCCATGGGTTGCTGGTCTCCGATGGTATACACTAGTTGATACCGAACGTGAAGGACTTCGTCGCTCTCGTCTAGTATGTCTCGTGAACGAGAATGGAGCCACCTTTGGAGGTCCAGCAACAGCCGTGCCAGTGCTTCATCATCTTCTCGTGGCCACTGCTTCTCCACGCTCACTAGCTTGAGCGACAAAATGTGCTCCGGCTGGATGACTAGAATCCCCCGCTCCTTCATGCATTCCGACACGATCTCGTGAAGCATCGCCACTTTCTGGCAATCGAGCTTGCAGGACCGAGAGAATGGAAGGAAATATATTCGCCTGTTGACAAGTCCGCCAAGACGGTCCACGAGAATGTGGAACATTTGCGCTGTCAAGGCTTTCGGGACAATGACACGGACGAGTTGGGTTCCATCGGCAAGAGCGGCGGCGATGATAGGGACAATCACGGAGGACTTTCCCTCGCCCATGTTGAGTTGCATGGCCGTATTGCTACCAGAGTGTGGCGATATCATCTCGTGGGCAACTTCAGCCTGAACGCGACGAACCAAAAAGTTACTTTGCAGCTGAGGCAGGCGAGGAACGTCGTGTCAACTTTTCGTATTATATCACATGCGAGATGCATACCTGGATTAGAAGCCAATCCGGGTGCGCTTCGGTGGTCCAACCATCGCATCCTTCATTTTGTAGTTCCCTCCTAAGTTCCTCGTAAAGACGATCCGAGTGGAGTCGAAGCAATCGCCGAGCACGCTGTAGTTCGAGCGCGAGCAGGGCCAACTGCACGAGGCATTTCTTCCACTCATCTGAGAGTACGGTCTGTGAATGAGACGCCAAGAACCGAAGAAGTGCACTGGTGGTGATGCGTGGCCAGTGCCCCGACTGTTCGAGCGCCTGCTCGCTCTGACTTCTCGGGCGGAGATGCTGCTTGACAGAGTCCAAGCCTCTAACATATTTGGCCCGAGATCGAACATAGTATGCCCTGAGTGTCTCTGCAGTAGGTAGCTTCGTCTCTCCGCAAGGTACAAGGGAGACTTTACTTGCAATGTATTCTGCACTGGTGCGGAGAGCCGAGACGTACCGATGCTGGAATGGACTAGATGTAGTCTCCTCGACCGTATCGAGCAGTTCGTGCAATGTAGTGTTAGCCGAAAGCGAGGTATTACTGCTGTTGGCAGCATATGGAGCTAGTATACCATACGCCTGTAACGATGGTGCTGGTCTAACGAATAGTTCGTCCTCTGTAAGCAGCCAGGATATGTGAGGGAGGGTGTTTTGTGACGGTTGGAAGGAGTACTGAAAGGTTAGGACTGGGGAAGCGCGGGTGTATACGCCGTCTAAAATTCCTTGAACACGACCAAAATGCTCTTTGAGTTTGAAGTTGCGGAAGCAGCTGGAGAAGTGCTTCTCGACCCTGGATGTAAAATTTGGCACATCGTATAGATCGGGGTCGAGTGAGCACTCTGGAGGAGTCTCACAAGGCCATGCGTCCACCAGCTGGGACACCGTTGCATTCGTGTCCGTCTTGCGTCTGTCATTATACATTCTCCGTCGACGCTGTTGCAAACACTTTTCGCTTTCGTCCGTCTGTGCAGGTTCGTAGTTCTCGTTCTCAGGGCTACATTCAAAAGAGGAAGCATAGTCAGAAACATATTTGCGCAGGATTGTCTCGGACGGAGAATCGCCTTCAGCAAGGTGGTAGGAGTGGTAACGTGGTGGATCCTCCAGCCGGAATTGCGGATCTGATGCGAAAGCAACAAATACAGGGACCAGATCAACGAGCTCTGAAGAGGCATACGCCATAGCGGGCAGTGAGAAAAGCAGTTGAAACCATTTTTTCTTGTCGGTTCTTCGCAGGAGCTTGTACACCTTAAGCCAAATCGATGGGAGATCCGGGCCCAACCACGATTTGCTGTATTGAAGAGACAAAGCCACGTCGTCAGATATACTCTTCGTCCACGATTTCATCATGTCTTGTATGTTCCTTATGGTCGATGCATGCCAGGCAGTCCGATGATGAACGGCAGTCGCAGCAGTACAAGCGCGTTGCTCCCCCGACTCAGCCTCTACTAGGTCCCGCGCAGAGTATCGGACGTCCAGATCTTCTCCGGAAGGTTGTCCGGAAAACTCGGACGGAAATAGATACGCAGTTCGTAATGCGATGCGCTTGAGTAGGCATTCGTCGTGCGAAGGAAATGACTCGAATTGCGCGCTTGGTTGATTCTCATGGAACAAGAGCGCTCTTTCGCAATACTCCTTGATTCCTTTGGCAAGAACGTACAACTGGTGATGCTGGGCATTCGCGGGGAGATCGTGCCACTCTACCCTCTGCATACACCTCAGATGTCTGGGGTACCACGTGCGCGGGGGGCATACGGATGCGATCAAGCTCAGGAGTTCCGCGCTGCGAGGACCGAACTTCATGATTGACCAGCAACCAGCTGACTGGAGCAGAGACAACGCTTCCTCTGTACCAGACCTGCCTGTAAGGGGATCTGTGCCACACCCGCTTGTGAGAGCATGCAGGTAAGCACAGTAGAGCTTGTTTTCCAAACTGACGTTTCCCGTCAGACAGCCCAGTTCGGTGTCAATTTTGTAGGTGTGGTACGTCACCCTCTCAGTGGCGGAGCGACCACTGTTGACCTCAACACGAACGTGGTGATGGTGGTCCTTCTGGAATGAGACCTTGCCGTCAGGTATGAGGACACATCTGGGGATAAGGTCGATAACGTTGGCATCTCTAGACTTTGGTCGGAGGACGAGGCGATTAACCAAGCCAAAGAGGGCCCCAACGGATTGGTCCTCATCGTAAATCATGCCCCGCATGCTGTGAGATTGAAGATCCCCGTCCTCGTCGACATAAAATGACAGGGCATAGCGCGGTAAGGCAACAGTCAGTCGCAGTGGTGATGCAGGTAGATTGGAGTCGAGTGGGGATACGCTGACAAGGAGGTGCTCTGGGGTGTCAAAGGGGCCGAAGAGATCTGAGACCATCTTCCAGGTCTGGCTTCGGATATCTACGAGGAACTCGTTGCCTCGCTGCATACGAAATTTTTCAGGAGTACAATCAACGATCCAGTTCTCCCGCGAATACTCCCAGACGCTGTCGAGTGGGCGGATCTCCACGGCGGATGTTGAAAGATGTAGCCAATGAGCGTATCCCTCAATCAACACCGCCGGCAGATCTCCCGCAAGCCTTTCTTGAGGTATGAGCTCCATGATATCAGATCCCCCGTTTCCCTGTTTTCGTTTTGCTCGTATCACGAGATCTGAGCCATTATTCCTAAGCGAGAAGTACACCTGGTCATGGTGTGAGAGTTTTCGCGATGTTTCAGGACACACCCAGTAGGCATACCTGATGATCCGAAACCATGCCCCTTGTCGAATAGTCCATCCCCGGGAGATCACCTGGTAAAACATCAAGCACATGCTACAAAAGCCATATCAGTATCCGGTATGATAATGAGCACGGCGAGACGTACCTCGCCGAGTATTAGTTTGTATAACGGATGCTGCAAAATTTCGCTAGGGAGTCGCCCAAGTGGTTTCCCGTTGACCAAAAGTGACCCATCAAGTAAATTAAAATGCACAACTTGCGAACTCTGCTCAGCTGTCGACGCAGTTGTACATATGAACCAGCGAGAATTCGGATTTTGTAGTGGGGTCCACTTTGAACCGGGACGGTATTCAGGCCAAACCCAGTGGACCGCAAGGTCAATTCCTTGATCGCCAGAGTCGGCTTGAATAGCGTCGCTTACGACACTCTCGAGGTCCAACGAGATGCGGCGATCCCGGTCGAGAAGTAGCTGCGAATGTGAAGAAAGACAAGAGACCTCGCTGGGTGTGTTGTCGTGGACCAATATAGCGCAGGAAAGTAGAACCTTAATGTCTTCGGCCGAGTGAAGAAGCTCTTGGACCAAGGACTGATCGACACCGAACGTACTTCGACAAACGGCAGCTGCGTCCCGTAAGAACCCACAAAGTTCTTCATCTCCAGGTGTCTCCATGAGCCTACGCGACAGCTCCTTTATCCAGGAAAATACCTTGCTACGGATAGTACGGAGAAGTCCAAGTGCCTTTAATGAGAGTGTCCGATCAGGACCAGATGCAAGTAAACGGCAGAGTAAAAAAGAAACGGTGTCCATTGTCACCCCTTCTAGCCAGTTGGCTTCAACGGACTGCACAACGTTTTCAAGCTCTTCTATAATCGCACAGACAAACGAGGGTTGCTGGAGTTCTTGATGCCACTTCAACTCTGTATCGCTAAGCGGTCCGACTTGAGAGACCGCTTGAGCCAACAAGAAGTGGACGTCCTGACGCCGGAAGCTCAACGATTGACCTCTAAGCTCTCGCAAGATGTTGAGCCATTGAAGTAAGCCACCGCTGCGCAAATGTCCGAATGCTATATACTCATGGGTGGAAAGGTCTGCATGACAGTCGGCTTGGTTAGCCATGACTTCGTTCGACGTGTGTAGAGTGCTGTCGACATATTTTTGCAAGCTCTCGTATGGTTCGCTGCAAAGCTTGTGCGTGCAATACTTCCCAATGTCGACATGGCCTAGCGCCTCCGATATAGGAAGACGAGAATAGCTGTCAAAACCATAGAACGTCAGCCCATTTTTGACGCAAACCCGGTCTTGCTTGGTGGGAATAGATGCTTCGCTGTAATGCGTGGCAACGAAAGGT
Source organism: Nevesoporus exiguus (assembly GCA_038089155.1). Classification (NCBI taxonomy): domain Eukaryota; kingdom Fungi; phylum Basidiomycota; class Agaricomycetes; order Boletales; family Boletaceae; genus Nevesoporus; species Nevesoporus exiguus. The sequence continues at coordinate 24,855 of JBBPKI010000099.1, forward strand.
TTCGTGCCCGAACCGAGGGTAACGCGCGACCTTGGGTGCTCGACAAGATAAGGCTGGAGCGCAGTGTAATCTGGGAGCTGGATATAGGATTCTTTTTGTTCGGCCGGTGGAGAACAGAGATCGACCAGAAGATGTAATGTTGCACTGCGCCACATGTTGAAGGAGACGGGACAATCTAACTCGAATACGACAACCTCGGCATGGAGCTGGTTGGCTGGCAATGGCCACTCGTGAACGCTTATCTGCATGCCGTCGCACTCTCGTTTAAGAGAACATTTATGGCAGTACCTTGCATGACATTCATGGCCGCGCCAATTGATAGCATAGTCATGATCAGCATCGGCGGCTTTCTCCTTGAGCTTGGAATGACGATCATTCGCTTCCCCGAGTTCAATGAGCTTTTCACGAACTTCACTCCGAGCTGCATCCTCGATGCGGACCTTGAGATGCTGGAGATGCGAAGACTTTCTATAAAAGCGGATAGCAAAGCTATCGGATGCGACTGAAAGGGAAAACACCGACCACCCACTGCGGGCTTTGGAGTGGCGGCGCGAGAGATATCTGTGTGCGTAGCGAAGACGACGGAGGTTTTCGGTCTTGCGGAGTAGGAGGTGCTCCAAAAGACTTGTAGGCACTTCCGGAGAGTATTCTGCAAGCATCGGAATTTCCTTGATAGCTATCTTGTCCAACGCAATCCAAAGCTCAATTGCAGTCAACAGCATGACCGACAAGAGCTCTGGATTGTCCGCGTACGTCTCCAGCGCATTAGAGGTATACTTGTATGCCAAGATCTCCAGTTTTTCACAAGCTTCGTCGTTGTCTTCGACCTGATCAACCCAAGTGTCAATACTCTGCTCAACGGCATTCTCGACATCGTAGAGGGCGATGTGGGGTTCAGCACAATATGCCTTCTCGAAAAAGGCCCCATCAGGAGATAAAAAGTCGTCGAGAGAACCTCGAGGGCAATGTTTCGGGTTGAAGAGGGTGGCGGGAGAATTAACAGCGTGATCATCGATACAGTTGCGAATGTGACCTTTACTGCTTGAGAGCGATAACTTGATGTCCCGTGCAAGATCGAGCTGAAAAGGGGCCCAGAGCGGGGATGCACGTTGGCTGGCTTGCACACATTTCCACCTCTTCTCCAGGGTAGATCGAAGGGATGTACATGTCTCCAACACGACGCGCGAGAGCCAGTCAGGCGCAGAAGGCCCGAGCTTTCTCAAGCGTCGGCTGATCTTGGCTGACATGAACTGAAGCAAATCATTGGAGAGGTCCACACAGATCTCGTGAGTGGCAAGGCGACACATGAAGAATAGCATGAATTGCTTGTACGCATTACGCCCGGGGGTAGACCGATCCAACGAAGTTTGAACAGCGACTCTGATAAGGAGCCAGAGCGGTGAGCGTCGCCATGGTAAATTGGAGTTGTTCCATACGACGTCATCTCCAATACGTTTCGTAATTCGGACGATGTCGGCAGGGCGACCGACACTTCTGAGGATGCCCGTAAGCAACTCAGTAATATAGCGCGGGTGAGCAGTATCTCTGGTTTCAACGACGGGGGTCTGGGCTTTTCGGCTTGTTGGGGCAGAGTTAAGGACATCGCTACTCATACGAGTAAGGAAATTCACGAGTTCGGAAAGAAAGCCCTCCTCTTCGAACGTGGCGTTGGGAATCTCGATCGCCGGTCCAGGATACGAGCATACGAGCTTTCCCGTCGTAGTCATCACATCCTCAGCCTTCGGGGATACCTCGAAGGACTCAAAGGTGGTGACATTTTCTAGTTTTCTGAACACGACTGCCGCATTTTGGGCTTGGATAAGATATGCAAGGGTATCTACGTCATATCATGAGTTATATGATACAGTACAGAGTCAAAAGCGCACCTCCTACGCTCATAGAACGGAGCTGAGACATGGTGTGAGACCTATCCAAGTCTTCGAATTGGAGAGTGGTCCAAAGATTGTCTAGCATGTGGGCAATGCTGCCCCATCGAGGCGAATCCGCCATGCTAATGTGGTCGCTGTGAAGAGGCACGGCAGACACCACCGCTCCGGCTAGAGAGCAATCATTGGAAAAGCTATGGTCGTCCCCATCAGGAAGCTGGAGAGGGCAAAAAACATGTGTAATGATGTATTTCAATGTACAAAGGTCAGAGATAGAGAGAGACATTCGAGGGATGAGATTGGGCTCAAGACTAGTCACGAGTGGCGTTGGGAAGTGAGACAAGGACAAGCTCAAGTGGGCTAGTTTTTATGTACTTGGGCGATCGGATCTGTGGCGAGAAACTGGTCCCAAAGTTGAACATCTGAGTCTGAAGGACACAGGATGATTGACCCACAATGCTATCATTATCAGTGAGGAACAAAGTCGCGACTCGAGGCGCGAAGCTGCTAAAAATATGATCCGGTTACGTTCTTGCTGTGTTTTCGTAACGCCCGTGGGTCCTTGGCACAACACCACTACTACAGGTAGGTCCATGCCAAAAAAAGTGATATCATGGTCAATAATAATTACGCCAGGCAAAGAGAGGAATAACTTACTTATCTACAGTCCAGTTCGCTTTGGGGCGGAACCACAGGATAGACTAAGAAACCTATAGCCAACTAGGTGGATCCACAGCGCTGCCAGCGCTGTAGGCTGCTGTGAATACCCGAAGACCGATTCCGCGGAGCAGTCCTCATCTGAGCGTGAGAAATCTGAAAACCTCGCCATTAGAAACTTTAGATCGAGACTGGAGCGGCGACACGATGGTCAACATGGACGTGGCTAGTGGTGCCAACTCGAAGTTGCCAGCTTCACCAGGGTCAATTTCCCACGAGTGCCGTGTGTTTCACCGACCCGCAGTGGGTCTGGCAGGACATAGCTACGACGTTTTTCACAGGGAGTTGACTCGGGCTCCTGTGCGCTGCCGCCGCTCATGCGGGGGACGACATCCTAGGAGGGGAGCACTGCCGTGCGCCGGGGTCAACGAGTTGACAGAGTCCGGCTAATCATTGATCACGACCCAACGGCTTATTTCTCGCGGCCAATGCAATCAAGGGGACAGACCTAGAACCTGTGTCACCTAAGTGGCGCGCGTGGCGGTACCGCCTGCGGGGATGACTTTCACCAGGGTCGAAAAGTATCCTGCCGTGGGAGGACGAGCGATGCGTCGGGCAAGGGTATACCCACAGGTCAGGCAGTAGCCCCAAACCGGCTAGATTTTGGTAAAATAAAATCTCTACTTTTTGTATTGAGTACAGGAGTCACAATCTACCATTTGTCGTTGGCATCGCGTCATCGTCATGTTAGACAAGTAGCGGCGTTTGATGGGACGCACTAGCAGTTGGGTAGGCGAGACGAGCAGTGATGCTTGATTAGGTAGGTGAGCAATATGAGCGATTGCGCTCGAACGGACATGGCTGTGAGGGCAAAACAAGCGCTGGTGCCCGATTAAATACAGACGGTAGGCGAGACGAGCGCAAGCACTTCAATTAAACACAGTGGCGGGGCGAGACACTGCCGAGTTATGACGCGCCGCGCCGCATAGGCGCATACCCGTGCGATTTCCTAGGAATGCGGTTGGGGCGAGAAACGAGCGCTGATAGGTCCGCACGAACGTGTTAAGGACGGGGCATGAGCGATAGCGCTCGAGGGGACGCGGCCGGGGCTCCTGCGCCTTGGGAGGGTTCGCCACTCTCTTATCTCCTGGTCACGGGAACTGGATAACGCGTGTCAACGTAGTGAGCTGCCATGGACCTGGCCTGGCCTGTTGGCTATTATGTAACAAGGTAACCGTCCTGTGGAGCGCCTGAGAGAAAGGAAAGTCAACAAAGACAAGAAAATTACCATATTGCTCGTTCCCTTGTCACTGGTGTGTTGCACATGACGACGAGACCTCTCAACAGTCTCCTTCTCAAAGTCCGGGAAAGATGCTGCGCATATTGCTGACTCTGCCTAGAGAACAGAAGATAATAGTAAGGTGGAAGCTCGCCGGGGTAAGGGAAAGAGATCGAGTCGAGTAGCAGGACAGCTGTGCATCGCCACTAATCGGGATCTTTTTTCTCTTCTGGTGAAAAGACCGTCCAATGCTCCAGAGAAGGGAAAGTGTGAGCGACGGCATATGAGAGAGTGTGGGGCAAGTGTGAACGAACAGGGCAACTGAGTCCTGAGGAAAAAACGTCCCGTAAGCCTCTGCAGCAACGAAGTTGAGCCAGACTATACCTCGACGACGACGGCGCCCTTGTCCATTGTCAAGCACGACGCCCGGAGCCACTTGCCAACTGTCAAACACACGTCACACCGAAAGGGGCGGGACTCGAATCCTTGCCTGCCAAAACTAGAAGGCGCTGATACCGGGGAACTCGCCAACCCACTGCATCTTGTACAGCAGTTGAACTTGCCAACAACCGCGCAGATGGCCAGCATGACCAAGGACGACCCCGACTATGAAGACTGCGACATGGCAGACGAGGACTACGACGAGCTCGAGTATACACCGACGGGAAACCGCGCGGACCCCACTGCATACCAACTCACCAACGTCTTGCCATTGCCCAGGGCGACCACTTACTCTACCCAGGCGCTATATGGTGTGTCGCATCTGCGCGAGAGACACGTCCTCTGCTGTCGTTGACTCGCCACACAGACCAGATTCACGCCGGCGATATCGACCTCGAACCTGAGTACCAGCGAGGTACGCCATGCCACCACACTGCCTGCTTCCCCCGAGCGATGAGTTGGTCGACTAGACGTCGTATGGCCTGAATCGAAGCAAATAGGTCTCATTGACTCGATCCTTCGCAACTTTTACGTACCGCCCATCATATTCGGTGTGTCTGCCTCAGACTCTCGTTTTCCGGTCTGACCGCGACCGTCAGTGGCCCACCAATTTGAGGATGGCTCGGAAACGAAGACGTGCATAGATGGAAAACAGAGGCTGACCTCCATTCACCGGTGCGTGATTCTCTGTCCTCGTTTTCAGCTGCGCGCTCAATTAGACGCAGGTTCATGGACGGTCTGGTTCGTCCCGTTTTTCTTCCTATCTATGTCCATGTCTCATTCACGTTCGCTCGTCTAGATACCTCGTAAGTCGTACCAATTCTTTTGGTTCGTGCCTCTCATGCTAGACGTTCGGTTCTAGATCGAGATTCGTAAATCCGTCGTGTCTTGTATGGAGAGTCCCTGCTGATGTGGATCATACAGGTTCACTAATACGAAGTACTGGTACAAAGACAACCCAACTACACAGCGTGGGCGAAGGAAGCCGCTGCCCGAGAGATACCGACGGCTGTTCGCAAACAAGCAAGTCGTTTGCATCGAGTACCAAGATCTCCCTGACTCGGATGAGCGAGAGATCTTCCAGGTAAGAAGCTGCTTGTTGCTTCGACCGCCTTTGATACTGACCTCTGGCATAGAGAGTGCAACTCGGAATGGCACTCACCCCCGCAGGTATGTGTGGCCTTGAAGCACTGCGCTTGCCTGACCTTGTATATTTCAGAAAAACTTCAGGTGCTCAACACCCCAATGTCTGCGTTTGTGCGCAAGTTACAATCAGAGTATCTCAAGTCTGGGTCCCCCCTCGACGCTGAAGCCTTCGACTGGGACCGTTCCCGTGGGGGCGATTTCCGTTGCATCACGCAGGCACTCTATATCATTGCCAAATATCCCTTGAGCTGTGCTCTCGCTACTATCGTCCAACTCGAAAAGTGGCTGCACAAACCCACCACCACAATTGCTGGTGGCAAAGGGAAAAAGAAGACGGCAGCAAATGATGCTAACGAAGACCTTTCGAGCGACCAAGCGTTTCTCGATCGGGTCCATGCCACCTTCCAAACGTTCTCGAATCTCGTCAGCGACACATCCCTCCAGCCCCACTTTCTTAGACCTGAATGGCGCGTCTCGCCGATCGAGTTTATCATGATGTGTCTTTTAATCTCGGTCAGAAAGGACATACTGACATTGCAAGAGCTGGCGGTGCGCATTGGCGAGATGAGAGTGGCGGTGCGGAAGGAGCACAAAGACATCCGGATGAACGCTCGCGTTGCCAAGACGCTGTTCGACCACATCAGCGGAACTCACGAAACGCCCCGGCTTCCTCAGTCTCCGCAAAACGGGTCCAAGAGGAAGAGGGAGGAAGAGGAAGTCGTACTCTTGGCGAGAAAGGAAAAGGCGCGCAAAGAAGACGAGGCACCCGTGCCGTCTCAGACATCGTCCGTCCTTCCACCACCGCCGACCCTTCCACCACCGTCCATCCTTCCGCCTCCGAGACCAGACCGGCTGTTGGCACTACGAGAGGCGAGAAAGGCGCTCTCTATCCCACCGCCACGTGTCACTCCGTCCAAACCGCCCACCGCGCCAACAGCGCTGCGGTAATGCGAGTCATCATACGAACACGCTCATTTTTCCTCGTCTGCTTCGATCTGAGTGCCAGGGTTGCGTGTTTTGCGTAGTGCACAAATCCTTTTTATCTCACTCGACACTCGGCTCACCCTTGGATTGTTGAGCCAATGCTGTTCGAGGACGTTGCTTCTTTCGAATGTGGTTACATGACATGAGGTTGTCTCATACTTTAGCGATCGACGGGTGGTGTCGATGTGAGATACAGGGAGATGGTGGTGCTGGTCAGTTGCCTGGTGCTGGATCTCCGCTGGGCTTTGCGTGCCGTTTGCTAATGGAGAGACCGCTCAGTGGCGGGAAATGTCATGTTCATGCGTGCGCGAGTCTGCACCAGATGTAAATGAAAAGTAGCCTTGGTCGAGACAACATCCACCCATCTTTCATCTTCTCTGGCTGGACGAATTGACAACAGGAGAACGGGAACAGACACCTAGCAGAACGGAGCACGTCCCCATCGACGCTTCTCTCGCCAACTGGGGCTCAACGTCACGCACGAACGCTGGCGGGACGCACCAGATCGGATGCCCGAATCCAAAGACGTATGTCAGCCTGTCCTCGAGGGGTAAATCGAACATTCCCATACAGTACTAGTGTTGCTGTACACTCTTGGACAGCTTGCGCCAGTTCCGGGTGAAGTCAGATGATCGCATTAGGAGGTTCTTGCTCCTTGCATTCCTATTAGCCGCATACATACGCTCGAGCGTCGGTTCCAGGACCAAGATCCGTCGCTCGGACTAGTACATGGCGCATTCGATTCCTCAGCCATCAGATGGGGGCATTCGCCAGCCCCGGAGTTCACTCCCACTCCCGCCGGGAGCATCTTCGCTGCATCATGCGAACATGAAACAGACAGCCCCGAGGAAGTGCTTCAAGGGCCGAACGGTAACTTATTGAGTAGAAACGCATCAGTGTGACGCAGAACGCGAGTTTCAGGCGTAAGAAGGTGAAGATGTTTGTGAAGCGTGACATAAATGAGGCTCCCGACCGTTGGCGTAGACACCACAGCCGCAGATGGACCTCTTGCTTCGTGCGTGAATATGGACACCAGAAGGCGGACCGACGCGTACGTGGTGGAGCCTTGGCGTGACAAACTTGCGAGCGCCGGTAGCGATCATCGGTTGATCATCGATGTGATCTGCGTCTCAGCGCGAACAAACACAAATGCAGAGTTCTGTGGGAGAGCGCCAAGGCTCATAATACGACTCTCGAACGATGTGATGACGATTCGTTCCGAGCTCGACATGGCCGGATCAACGCTACTGCTGGTGATTGTCTTCACGACTCTACTGATAGTGACTTTGCATGTGTCTATGTGAGTGTGAAATAGTGTTGTCTTGGGTCGCCGAGAGGTTCGTGCCATCCAGTGCTGCTTCAAGTTCGAATCCACGCATCAAAACCGAGTCCGAGGCCCTTCGGCGCTCAACTTTGTCGCCGCTACTACGTTGAACTGACTGCTCGCACCCATAAACGCGGCGATGGTATAATTCTTATCGGGATTGACGATTGCTGCCATGTCGATGGCGTCAGCGGTGGTCGGAGTGGACCTTTTCATCTTGTCAGCTGTCAATTTTCTCACCGCTGGCATTACCCATCGCAGATGATGGTGATTCGGTGCACCTCACACGCGGACCCACCGGTTACCGTTCAGTTAGCCCTGGATCGAATTGAGCCTGCTCCGACAGCAACACGGGCCCCGTGCTCGTACTGTAATATTGTCACACCAGCCAGATCATCGGGCCATATGACACTGGTGATTGGACGCGATTTCGTGGCTCGATCACCACTCCCTTGACAGCGAGCCATGTGTGACACTAATCCCAAGTTAGTGAGTGTCGCTTCGACGCGCATAATGTCATCGCTACTTGAACCATGTTGCCAACGCCACCGGTTGGCAGCGGAATTCTAAGTGATGACCCGAGCTCGGAAGCCGACGACAACGATGTCGCAGCTGAGCCCGTTGTCTCCTCCCGGTGGTCAATATCGCATGCCCTAGCGATTTTGCATGTTGACCATGTAGTGGCATGCAAGTACTTTGCTGTCAGCCCTTCTCGCTACTGTAACGCGAGTGAGTGGTATGTACCAGCGATCTCTGCCAGCACAGCATTTCGATGCCCTGGTCTTTTCTAAAACGAACTCCCTAGAGCCAGTCGATTGGCGTATCCTTGCACGTTGATGAGTACATCATTTGATTCTCGGGGTTCTCCTGTTCTATGCGCCATATGGGTCTCGGAATGATATGTACCTGCATCTAGGCTCGAGCCATCTTAGAAGAGACGAGTTTGCCGAACCGTTTCTTCGTGCCGCCGAAACTGTCATTTGGACGCGCGACAGATGCTCCTCCCCTAATGCTACCACCCCCGTGTTTCATCGTGCTGTTCCACCTGCCACCGTTGGCTTATCGACGCACGAACGCCGATAAGAGTTGGCGTCAGGTGCTCTCGCAGGACATTCAAAGGCCCTGGCTGGATATCTAATCCAAACGTCATTCACACCCTCTTCCCCATACCGTTGGCGCTCAGAGCGGGATAATGGCGTATGAGCTTGAGAGCAGCCGGCTTAGCCAAGACCTTGAGAAGGATCCATTTAAGGGGGAAGGTACGTTCGCTCAGCAGTGCTTGCAGTGTGCATGGCCTAGAGATATTTTCACAGATGTGCTCGCCCAGATTGCCGAGTTCGATGACCCCAATATCGACCCGGAAAACATCATCGTTGGCGTGCAAGGTTGGTATGGTCGTGAATGGCGCGGTATACGGGAAATTGAATGTGCTGGCAGAGGATGATTCGCCGTACCCAGAAGTGCGATCTGCTGTAGCCAACACGGACGATCCGACCATCCCGACGTCTACTCTTCGCGTTTGGGTCTTGGGTATGCATGTGCCTCCGATCGAGGACGCCAGTACTAACCCCCTCGACCAAGGCCTTGTGTTCACTGTCATACTCGCTGGATTGAATCAGTTCTTTTTCTTCCGTTATCCATCTGTCAGTGTATCTGGCTACGTTGTGGTATTATTCTCGTTGCCGTTGGGTCGTGCATGGGCCGCGGTGCGTTTTCGTGGCCATATATTGGAACGCTGGCTGATTCAGTGTTGCAAGCAGGTTGTCCCAAATTGGCGCGTTCTTGGCATATCTCTTAACCCTGGTCCATTCTCGATCAAAGAGCATGTCCTCTTGACTATCATGTCTACCGTCGGTGCAAGCTGTACGTCCGCATCTGTTATATCGTCAGGCTTGGCAGCCTCTAATCAAATTTACGCACAGCTGCATATGCGGTATGTTTGGGCTACTGTCTTGAGTGCCACGTCTGACTGGTGCATTATGTATGTTCAGACGGACATTATCGCTGCTCAGCGGGTGTTCTATAATCAGACGTACAACTTTAGCTGTGAGTGTCACTCGTTCGAGTGATAGTTGACAGCGTACTCACTATCACAATTCCAATTTCCATACATATCATATGTGCATATTATCGTTCTACACATGCCATGTCGGTCGTGGTTACCATGTGGCGACTCGCTGGTTATCTTTACTTGTTCCGTTTCTGAAACGTGCAACTGGATAACAATTTCTATATCCAGACCAATGGATGTTGGTGATGTCCACGCAGCTAATTGGCTTTTCAATCGGCGGTATTTTAAGACGCTTCCTCGTGCAGCCCCCCTCTATGAGTGTGTCTCGTTCTTCTTTGGGGGCCAAATGACTAACATCCTTTTATGCAGTCTGGCCAGCCAATCTCGTGACATGTACCCTATTCAATACGCTGCACTCACAGTCCTACAGCGGTATGGGTACCCGCGGGGGACTCTCGCGCGAACGCTTCTTCCTGTATGTATTCACCGCTGGCATGTGCTGGTACTTTGTTCCCGGCTATCTCTTCCAAGCGCTCTCGTACTTTTCTTGGGTGTGCTGGATCGCACCGGAAAACGTTGCCGTGAACCAAATGTTTGGCTACGTTCACGGCCTCGGTATGAGCTTAATCACATTTGACTGGGCGCAGATCTCGTATATCGGCGAGTACCGTTGTTATCACATTAAATCCATTTGCTGACAGGAATGTCGATTGGGTTTAGGTAGCCCGCTTGCGACCCCTTGGTGGGCAGAGGCAAACGTCTTTGCCGGCTTTGTATTTGTCATTTGTATGTTTCTTGCCTCGCTCACTCCTTGGGGGCCTGCTCATGTGACTTCAGGGTTCCTCACACCCATACTGTACTATACTAACACTTGGTACAGCGCGTATTTGCCGTGCGTGTTGAAGTTTCTTCCAAATCGTGCGTTGCTCAAAGAACGGTCAACAGCATCTCCTCACGCACGTCCTACGATAACACGGGTAGTGCATACAATGTCACTCGGATCATCAACTCTGACGCATCGTTCAATGCCACGGCGTATGAGCAATACAGTCCACTTTTCCTTTCGTGCGCTCCCTTACTCATCTACGATGTTGATGCTCACTATGGCCTAGAATGACGTTTGCTATAAGTTATGGACTGACGTTCGCCTCTATCATCGCAACGATGACACACTCGCTCCTTTATTTCCGCCAGCAGATTTTAGCGCAGAGCAGACGCTCGATGAGCGAGCAAGCTGATATCCACGCGCGACTGATGTCCGTGTATAAACAGGTCCCCGAATGGTGGTACGGCATCATCTTTGGTGCGTTCGCGTAACGCTTGTGGTTGGATGGGACCGGCTGATGTGTCTGTTCGACAGTATCGATGTTTGTGTTTGGCGTCATCTTGATCGAGGTGTGGCATACCGAATTCCCAGTGTGGGCTTTTTGCCTAAGTCTGGTGATTGGTGCGTTATCTTGGACAGTTGAGAAGTGTTGTTGATCACGCTTTTCTGTAGCTATTGTCTATGTAGTACCTATCGGAATGATTCAGGCCATCACCAACCAACAAGTCGGCCTCAAGTACGTTTATCGACACCTTTGACCGTCCCTGCCCTCTCACGACTCGCAGCGTGATTTCAGAACTCATAGTTGGATACGTCCTTCCTGGTCGACCCATTGCCATGATGATGTTCAAGACGTGGGGATACATCTCAATGTCACAAGGTACGCGTTCTTTGATCAGTAGGATCCCGGTGTTTTTGTCTGATATCAACTAGCACTTGCGTTCGCCTCCGATTTCAAACTCGGCCACTACATGAAGGTTGCCCCTCGCCCAATGTTTTGGTGTACGTATTTTTTGTCTTTATCCTGGTTCTGGATTGGTGTACTCATGCCCATGAAGCCCAAGTCATCGCTTCGATGGTTGCCGGGACGGTTCAGCTGGGCGTGCAGGCTTGGATGTTCACTAACATTCCTGACATCTGCACCCCGACACAAAAGAATGGGTTCATCTGCCCTAGCACAGAGGTGTTTGGTACTGCGAGCATCATCTGGGGAGTCATTGGCCCGCGGAGAATATTCTCGGCTGGTGGGGTCTACAGTGGTGTGTAGCTTATGCTCGTGTCGAGCGGTAGGCGAACAGCATGCTAACGCGAACGAGGACAGGGCTCAAGTACTGGTTCCTCATTGGAGCAATTTGTCCGGTGATCGCGTATGCGATCCACTTGAAATGGCCGAGGAGTTTTATTCGTTATGTCAAGCGCGTCTCTCTTTCCTTGGTCGATTTCCCCCGTGCTGACTCTCGGCGGGTGACAGTTTCCCAGTGGTGTTCAGTGGATTAGGAGCCATTCCTCCCGCGAGTGCTGTCAACTACGTCCCGTGGGCGATCGTTGGGTTCATCTTCAATTACCACATTCGAAGGAAACACGCCTCATGGTGGACCAAGTACAACTGTACGTATTTCCAGCTAACACGAAGCAAGTCGCGATGCTGAACCTGCCGTACTCGTATGACAGATGTTTTGTCCTCGGCGCTGGACTCTGGCTTGGGAATCTCGGTCATTCTCATCTTTTTCATCCTTCAGTACCCGAAGAACGGGACGATTGGGTTAAACAATGTGCAAGCGTGGTGGGGAAATACGGTGTATTTGAACACGGCGGACGCGACTGGGTTGCCCTACAAGCCGTTGCCCGAGAGCGGCACTTTTGGGTGAGTGTCTGTTGACTGGTCCAGGCGCGATGACTGAATTAGCATGTTGCTCCGACGTAGGCCGACGAAGTGGTAATGCGAAAGGTGGGGAATGGTGACATAGTCGGTAATTTAATGGCACGTACGGATGAAGGATATTGGTATTTATTATCGACGTGTGCTGTGTGAGCAAGAACTGTGAGTTTAGGAGACAGTTACAAGCTTGTCTTCTCATAGCGACGTCCACCCCGACCAGTCTGCCTGCAAATAGCTCAAGGCATGGGATCACGACGCCTCTGAGACACCTACGACCGCCAAAGCCAACGCGAGACTCCATGCGCATGCAGACGCCCACGAAATACGGTGTATTTTAACACTGCGAATGGAAAGGGGTTGCCCTACAAGCCACTGCCTGAGAATGGCACGTTTGGGCGGGTGTTGGTCGATTGGTCTGTGTGGCATCCGGGCGACTGAATTAGCGTTACCCCAGTGTATGCCGACGAAGTGGTAGTTAGGAAGATGACAATATTGTATGCTCCATGTAATTTCACGGAGGACGGGTTCCTCAATAGAAAGAAGGCAACACCGGGCAGTGGTGGATCATCGTACCAGACGGTGTCACATGAGCAAGTTTACTGTAGTTGGTAATTGCAGTCATGCACCGATGAGGTATTTATCATCATCTTGGGGGTGTGCTGAGTCAAGAACTGCGAACTTGGGAAATGAGGTCTTCCCACAGCGATGTCCACCTCGACCACGATGTCGTCTCCGATAACCTTCCTGACGCTGCCCTCGGAGCTGATCGAAGCCGTTTTGATTTGTTCTTGCTCTCCTCGTACGGTCGCCTCTCTCGCACAGACATGCCACACGTTGCACACGCTCGTGTACGGCTCGCCCGACTCGCATCTCTGGCGTGGACTGTTTCTCACTACCTGGGATGACCCCCGTCCCGCCCTCGAGCACCGGGCACTCGTGGACCCGCGTGTCGATCCCACAGCCTGGGACTGGGGCACCAAGTACCGCAGGCGGGTGTCCACGGACAGATGGCTCAAAGCATGGCGTCGCGACATCTCCGAGATAGACACCCCAGACGTAGAAACCTCCTCATGGCGTAGCACTGCACACACCGCGCTTTCTGTCCTCCTTGACACCCTCCTTACACTCCATCCCTTCCCGTCCTCGCCGCCCATCGCGCTCACTGTGCTCACACCCGCCACAACTGCAATCTCGTCGTACCCCACTGGGAACGCGGGGTCGGGCGTAGGGGACACCGGCAGGCGGGAGCGCATCGGGATAAGGAGCGCGCCGCCGTTACCACCGTTGTTGATCGTGCTCGCGAGCGGGATTGCGGCGTTTGAGGTGTCCAGGAGTGGAGTGAGGACGGGGAGAGTGGTGTTTGGCCCGCATGCGGCGGAGGTGGGGGTAGCGCCGACGCCGATGCCCGGGCCAGCAACATTGGTGCAGATGCCCGAGCCGACGTTGAAGATGATGCTGGTACCGACGCCGTCACTCCCGCCGCAGCTTGTGCGCACGCTGCTGGCTTCACATACGATTGGCGTGCGTGGGTTGCCTGCGTATAAACCGATTTTGTCGGGGGCCGGACATTGGGGCGGCGACCCGCTGGGTGACGCGTTCCATCGGATCGTTTGTATCACCGGTTTCGTGCCGATACCGCCCCCCCTCTGTTTCGTTGTGACTGTGGCAGAGTCCATATCGGATGACACTGGGCCTACATCCACCGACACGGAGGTGTCGAAAAATCGCGAAGGTGAGGACGAAGAATCAGAGATGGGGACAGAGAGGGATGGAGAGGAGCATGAAGACGAGAACTTCTGCGACTTGGACGAGCAACCCAAGCGTCGGCCACGAAAGGCATTCCCTACTCCTTCACAGCAACACGCAGACGCACGCGTTCTCGCGAGAAGGAGAGTCTATGACATGCAATACCTCCGCGGTGATCGGCTGTGGGGACCCTACCACGTCGTAACCATGGCGTCTCTCGATGCACGTTCTGGAGTGAGTAGGGTGGATACCGATAAGAAAGGTAAACGCCAGGAGAGGGGAAAGCGTGCGGGTACGAGTGGTGCTGCGTCACGGCGTAGTGGGGTTAATCGTCTAGGCACGCTTGCATGGTCTCTGGGCGCGGATGTCGAACCCGACGAGATCGACTCGGATTCTACAACAGACGATAGCAAAGACGAAGACTGGCGCGAGCCAGCGGACCCTGGCCAGGGGTCTTCTGCCACTGATACTGACATGAACATGGAACTCACGGAGCCAGAACAAACATTCATCTCCTTCATTCTTACCTCTGCTAACAGCGCCGACGATGCTGGCATCGATCCCATCACCAACACGGCCTCGACGGCCTTGCGCCGTAGAACTGGTTGCTCCAATTCACGTCTGCTTCCCTCTGTATCTTCGCGCGAGATCAAGCCCCATCATCTTAGACCCGATTATGCGTACCTCGCAAGCGCGCGAATCGTAGTAGAAGCGAATCTTAGGGAGTTGTATGGAAACGAGATCGGCGATGACATTGAGCGGGCTGCGTCTGGGGTTTTCTCTGGAGGAGTGGGCATGTTTTGGGAAGACGAAGACGGGATATTGCGTGCGGGCACGAGGTCTCCCGAACAAGGTGCGCCATTTGGTCCTTCGGTGTTGGACATGACATTCATGCCACACTCACCCCGTTTCTTTAGATTCAAATGGATCCTTCGTTTCGTCGCCGCTTGCCACGGCGCCGAGTGGTAATCCATCGGCTAGCGCAGATTCTAACATGCTCGAGCTCACGGATATACTCTCTCAGTTCAAAAACCTCGAGGTCGCGAGGCCAGGAAGTGCGTGCAGGTACTGGAGCGGGTGGTTAGAACGGCCTGCAAACGGAAGCGTTGATGCGGACACGGATGCGCCTTCGGAGGGGGGCGACGTCCTTGTGAGGAAGCCGAGGATTGCGACCGAACGAGCCGAGCTTGAAACCCCAACTCAGGGATTACTTGCCACAGAGGGAAAGGGGAAAGGGAAGGAGAAGGATGGCGAGTCCATGGCCCCTACGCTTGGAGATTGGGAGATCGGGCCCGAAGGAGAGGCGTGTCAAGGGTGGGATTGGGCAGGTGTCGCTGGAATTTGGAGGTGAGCGGTCCAAACTTTTGGGTTTTGGCTGGTGTCAGCGGGATTGCGACCTGACCGTTTCACCGTGTCATGCGCGCATCCTACCTTTTGCGCCAGCTCTTGGTTTTCACACTATAGCACACTTCCGTATTATATCTTTTGTCAACTAAGGACCATGGCTGACAGTTTCCTTTTCCGTGCATTGTAGACGCTGCGTCTGTTGGATGGATTACAGAGAGTTACTGTGTGAGTCGCGTGGTCGATCATTATTGCCACATTCCGTTCTTGCCTGGTTTGTTCGCCGGGTGTTATTCTTAGTTTATCAGAGATTAACGAGATGCTAACACATCCCCATCATTTACCATAAAAGTCTTCAACGTGCGCAGTAATTTCTCTCCTGCCAGCTGCCTCTGATTGCATGTTATGTAGCTTGATTCTTCCAAATTCCTCACTCTCGATACTCAAGAAGCATGTCGTATCATCCCCATGGAAATTCGGGTCACGGGATACTCACGTGCGGGGTTGATGCCAGTCTATGACTCCGACGATCGTAACAACATCAATGTACTCCTTCCTGATGGTAGACAGCCCGAGACATGTAACTGCACGGGCTATTTCCGTCCTCCACCCGTAATCCATTTCACTGGTGCTTCCACTGGCTCAGATCGTGGTATGGATGACGGGCGGAAAGTTAGAGGAAGCGTACAGCTAATTGGAGGGGGCGAAGTGAGATGGCAATTGGTGAGTGACGCTCTCGTTTCGCCATCGACGACTTGCACCAAGTCTCGTCTTCCATGTCTCAAACGCGAATGATTGACATTTGGCTCCTCAGGATACATACACCCAGGAATCAGACGCGTCAGCATCGTCGGGACCAGAATGGTCGAGCGAGGCAATCCAGGTTGGTGGGATCGGGAGTGCAGTTGGGCTTCTCGGGATGTGGACTGGAGCGGGACACGAGAGGGCGGATCCACTCGGTGAGCGATTTCGGACATCGCGTTGTTCCAGAGGATGCTCATCTCGGCATGAATTCAGGTCCGTTCTGGGCATGGAAGGTCGTGTGATTTCATCCATAGGACAAACCTAGGCACCCGATAGACGGTAGTTCATGTCGTATGAAAGTTAGACTGTACCTCAGTGAATTAGAGAAACAGTTTATTTGTTCTTTGAGACATTGAACAAGGTCTGCGGTATCGACATAGTATACGAGCCGCTCGTCGTCCACTGTGGTAATTCTATCCTTATGATGCTCTATGAAATCCGGAGAATCGATGTCAAGTACGCCGCATGCGCTTACTCTTGCGTCCTCGCCTCGCTATCCTGACCAAATTGAGCTCACCTGAAATGTTGGTGCCAACGACCGATGGGCGATCTCCAACTTTCATGTCATGGGACGACGTACACCGGTCGTGTTGTCCTACTGAGACGCTGTGCCGACGATAGCCAAAAGGAACCAACGTCATTCGGTCGAAGCTAAATTTACTGGCGCGTAAAGATCCAGCAGGTCAACCATATTAGCGCCTGTGATCATCTCAGTGCCCTCGCTGTCGTCTCCTTTGGTTCCGACGTGATGCTTCAAGTGGTAGACCGTCGTGCCAACTCCTCATCCCAGCTAGTAGCATCACTACCTCGGTTTCTGTTGGCCTTTTCCTTTTCATTGTAACGAATATGATCTCTTACGCGGGTGCGGTGTTTTGTGACCACCTGTCATCTCATCATTACTGGATTGTTGGTATATTTTTTGGTTGGTGGGGAAAACGCACATGGTTCGCTGTGGCAGGTGATCTTGTTAGCAGATCTATCCGGCGTGCGTTGAATCCTCGTCGGATTGAAACTTGGAGACCTCTAGTAACTGACCCCATCAGGCAATGATAGCGCAGGGTAGTTCGATCAGGTCCGATCTGTGGGCCCTGATTGACTTGGATTTAACTGCGTTACTTGGTGTGAGTAACGGCTTTTTTTACCCATGCGCGAATCTGAACCCGCTAGGCCTAGAATATAATCATGTGAGCGCCCCATCCCCTGGGAATGTTCGTCCCCGGACCTGCCCGCTCGTATAATCCCCGTCGGATGGGAGTGAATCATCACAGGAAAACATCGCTCCCCGGGTGGGATAAAAAGGTGAGCAGGTAGGACTGGACATAAATAGACGATATGCCAGATTATTTGGACGACCGTCCCTAACCAAGATCAAACCCACAGGGCAACTAGTAGTACTGCCCCCTCCCCCCCTACTCCACCGCGGGTAAGGGCGTTTTCTCTCAGACTGGCCGTCTCCAACGGCCGCCACAGCGTATTACACTATTCTATTGACAAGAATTGGCTACCGTGGGGACAGGGTCGATATGAGGTTACAAAGTCGAATGGACAGCAAAGTAAATGAATATTATACAGGCGAATCATTCCTGCGCAATAAATTGTTAGCGTCGACGTGACGCAGTGAAGAGCGCGCACTCACATGTGACACGTGATATAAGAACACACTGGGCATCTACCTGCGAGCACGCAAGTGAGTGGACAATGCCCGCAAATCATTCAGACTAGCGTCAGAGTATCCCTCCTTGCGGCATCTCTTGAACTTCAGGACAACGACCGCTCCATACCACGCTGAGCTGGACGTGATGTTACTGATCGCCCGGTTGACAGGGGCACCGCGTGACCAGGCAGCAGGGGAGTACCACAAGTGGAAGGTGGACTGGAATGGATTCAAGGCTTGTGTCAAAACTATGCCTTCCGTGTGCTCATCTGGGATGTGTTCGGTAACGACTGGCCGTGGGCAGTTGCCCTGTGACCGAACCTTCAATGGGTCGGGGCGGCACTGGATCTGGATGATCCTGGGGCGCTCTTCAGGGCGTCAGTAACGGCATACATACACACGGCCGACATGTCGAGACGACTATATACCTTCTTCGGGGGGAAACAGAATGGCTGAGACTGTGATGAACTGCTGCCCCATCGGAGGCAGAGTGGCAATCCTATCATAGTCTTGCACGTGGGACACCGGGGCACATTCCTCACGATGGCAAGGCCAGTCCTAGAGAATGGTGTGTGTGCCGCATGAGTTTACGATAGATCGGGTGACAGGACGAAGAATCATGATACCCACAGTCTGGAGGTGCTCTTGGGAGCAATACCATGTCGTTTGGCAGCGACTGCACCACATGGAGGTCGGTCGGCAGCAGACCGTGCATGGGTGGTTAATGACGGGAACCAGGCTCATGTTGGCACGTGGTAGAGATGAGAGAAGTGTTCAACGGCGGTAGGAGAAGTGGGTGATGATGATCCATGGTGAGGCCAGAGCCTTTAAATAAGTTGGATGATGAACTGACACCCCGAGCGAAGGAACAGCCTGCCAGTTAGCATGTCACTGAGCCGGTTCGCGATGTGTGAGAAGCAAAAAAGGTTGTAGTTCGGGAAAATTGCATTTGGTCATAAAGTTTGAGAAGCCGAGATCTCGATGGGCAAGGCGGTGCTAGTGCCCAACCAGGCACGTAGGGGCTAAACTTGAAGTGAGCCTGAGGGTGCACGACGGTGAAGTGAAAACACAGGGAGCTCAATGGTAGCCGAAGCGATGCGTGAACATGACCCGAAGCTCGAACCCAGGGAGGTGACACCGGTGAAGGGTTAAACTTGGCTGAACTCGATCGGATCTACTTTCAGAGGTCGCTTCT